>JAASGO010000364.1:0-26872 GCA_023334245.1 Globisporangium cederbergense
AAGTGCCGATCGGAAATATCTGAGAAGTCAAAAAGCTGCCAAAAGAATCAGGTGATTCTTATGTTCCGCTTGAAGGTGCTGCAGCCACAGCAGAGGTGTCAGGGAGGAATGACACACTGGACGGCTCCGCCGCTGACGAAGCAGAGATGTCCACCATGGCGATCGAGTGCTCGCGGGGATAGAAGGTCACTTGATAGACTTTGCCTTCCTCAGCCTCTACGTACAGCCAATCGAGAAAGCTACTCGTGAAGTTCAGGCACGCACTCGGACTCTGCACATGCGAAGAAAAAGTGTCAAAAATGAGAGATCATGTGAGCACAGCTGCTGGTGAGCTTCCGTGATAATGGCTGGTGCCGCTCTTGACAAATTCAAGCAACCAATGCAAATGGCGGGGTACGAACGTACCCAGTACTTGCGACAGAACGACGGGATGTCGGTGGTCTTGAACGTCTGAAGTTTGCAGATCTCAAAGTCGTCATTGCGAAAGCCGCACACGATCTTTGGGATGCCAACTATGAACGACTGGATCCAGAACGCGAGCAGCTTGAAGCGCTCAAAGACAAAAGTATCCTTCTCGCGCTGCAACACTCGAAACGTCTTCAGTTCAATGTAGCTTTCTTCTGCTGCACCACCATGAGTATCATCGTAGCAGTCAATCTCAGCTGCGATCACGAGCCGCTTTCCCGAGAGCGTGGTGGAGAACAATCCACAGTACTCTTCGTTCTCATTTACGACGCGTTCTTCGCCGCTTGGGCTCCCATCACTGGTGGCTTCACTTCCCATTGCGTGCGTCGAAAATATCTCAAACTGTCGACCCGCGTACGCCCCTCGCTTCTGATTCTCATGCATATTCCGACCTCCGCCCAAGTCGCTCTGCGTACGGCGCACATCCAGGTACACGCAGCCCTCGCGCTTCTCCGCAAGGAACGTCCACTCGTTCGATGTGTTGTAAGGGGTCTGAAGCGCATCCGGTCAGCACAAGGTACGACAAGTCACATACATACACACACATATACAACCGTTAGAGTCTGCAGCTCCTATGGAAAGCAATAATAAGAGGGCTGGCTGACTGAGGCTATCGTTCATCACCCCCATGATTTTGTTCAGGTTATTTCGGAACGTGACAAAGTGCGGGCTTTTGTCTGGCTGCTGCTGTCTGCCTTGGAAATGCGCCAGCGCTGCCAGAATCGGAGCTATCGGAGCCGGGTGAACGTCAGGGTCCTGCTCTTCCTTTGGCACGTAGTTCTCGATCCCATGGAGGAGGTTCACGCCGACGTTGGACTCCTTGTACCGCAGCTACGAATCCAAAATGAGTCGTGTAGGTTTATTAACAAGCCACCATCATCACGACGACAACCCACACGCACGTACCAAATTCGATCGATCGAAGCGCACTTCGTCATTGCCATACTTGCTGTAGTGTCCGATTTCTGTCGGCTGCAAGTCATCACAATGCAAAACAAGTTAGCACGACAAACAATTGACATTAACACATCTGTCCAAGCAGAAGCAAAATAAAAAGCCTCTCGCCAGAAACGCCAGCCAGGACTTAACACAGCCACGTAAAGTGTCATCCATTCTCCGCCGTCGTATTCTTGTACCTTTGAGAGCGTGCAGCGCTGCTCTTGACGCACCAGGTCGTCGGCTCGCGGGACGCGGAAGCGCTTGCCGTGAACGCGGTGATCGTTCGAATTGCGCTGCGACGGCCCTCGTGCGTGGTAGCTGGTGCGTCGATCGCTCCTCTGTCGCGCCTCGTAGTTGTTATCGCGGCTGTCGCTGCTACTGTCGTCGCGCCAGGAGCGCTTGCCCGTGTGCGATCCTCCCCACTGCCCCTCGTTCATGCTGCAGCGCTTTTGCGTTTGCTTTTGGTTGAGTTTTGCCTTGTTCGTTACTCAGTCGAAAGAGTGACATACTAACGTCATTGAGTGACGTATATGACCCAAATTAGGAAGAGATACGAAACCCAAAATAATCATGAAGGCATACATAATCAGCTCGCGTCGCTTCGGTCAAATGGGAGGAGCTGCAATGGCAAGCGGCATCATTGAAATTGAATGACTCCGCGCGGAGATGAAGAGCAGAGAGGACCGCGGCGTGCGGCCGGACTCGCTTACGAGTCAGCTGCGAGCGCTTGCCAAGCAGAAACCGCGCAAGCGTCCACAACCGCTCCTTAAGCCTGTGAGTACGAATCGCTGTGCGGGGACAGAAGGCAGTCAGTCATTCATCTTTGAGCTCCGTTGACATCCTGACCTGTATGCTTGCCTGTATGGACTCCTTCACAGTTGTCAGCTAGTGGATCACACTCCAAAACGAGAGATGACGATATGTTGATGGACATCACGAGCCTCCAGAAGCAGGTGCAAAGTCCGCTGCGGCTCCAGTGGCTCGTGGACGACTTCGTCAAAGCGGCCGGCGCGGGGGACCTCAGGAAAGTCGACCAGTATATCCGCGGCGGCATTCCGATCGACCGGAACCACAGCGTAAGTATAATTACAAAAGCCCATGTATCGTCCTGCTGAAGAGACTCAGCGCCATGTGTCGTTCACAGGTGCTCCATTACAGCGCGCTGCACGCCGCCGCAGCGCTCGAGAAGGACGAGATCACCAAAGTGCTGATGCAGGCTGGCGCAAACGTCAACGCCACCACCAAGGTATACTGAGCACTTACCACCTGTGAGCCAATATGCTATCCTAAGTGTGTTGGTGGCCTTCATTTGTTGTGCTCAGGATCGCGATTCTGCGCTCCACATGGCTGCTCGATACGGTAAACCTGCGGTGGCCCAGGAGATTTTGCGGCACAGTGCCGAGATGAAGAGCCCCAACAATGTACGTCCTAGTACACTGTCTACGTTATGAGCTCACTCTCACGGTCTGACTGAGTGTGATCGAGCATTGGCTGGTTTTTGGCAATAGCTCGGGTTCACGCCCATGGAAATCGCGGCTGACCGACAAGATCACGAGCTCAAGCGGCTATTAGAGCGTAAATTCGTCTTATGATGCATTGATATAGCAACAATGTGGCTGACCATTCACTTGTATACACCTTGTTTAGCTCCGCCTAACGCACCAACCGCAGTACACGCTCAGGCCGTCTCGTCAACATCACTCACCGTCGCCTGGACGTCCAGCTTCAGTACCGCATCCACCTACTTGTTCAAGGTCACGTGGGTGCTCTGTGAGAGCGCTGGTGAGTTCACTGAGGAGTGCTTGGCGCCCTTCTATCGTATCTGCAATCTGTTACCGGCGTCCAAGTACCAAGTCACTGTCCAAGCTGGGAATCACACGGTCGGGTGGAGCGAAAGCTCTCCGCCAGTCACTTTCCAGACGGACGACGACGTCCCGAACGCCATGATCGCGCCCAAGATCATAGAAGTGAGCGACTGCTTCATCCGCATGCGCATCCAGTTGCCGCAGAGCAACGGCTCCGAGATCACGCGGGTGTCAATTCAGAGCCAATGCACTGGCACCATCGCCTCAGTCACCACCAGCTCCTTTCGACGGCTGCTCAAGCCTCAGGACCACGAACATGTCTGGGAGAGCATCATCAGCGACGTCAGTCTACTACGCAACTGTGACACCCTTGCTACAACCGGTGGCGCTACTAGCACAATAGACGTGGACGGCATCCTCGAGGGCTACAGGGAGTTTGTGTCAACTGGGCTGGCGCCAGGTCGGGTCTATTATTTTCGCGTCAAGGCCTGGAACCAGTGCGGCTGGTCCCCCGACGGCGAGATCAGCGACGGTATCTGCACCAACGACTGCCCCAAGATGGTGACGAAGGCAGCCAGGTCCATGCAGCTCGTCTGGGCGAAACCCTACTCGACGGAGCACATCGACTGCTACGAACTGCAGGCGCGAGTGAGCATGAGCACAACGTGGGAGCCAATCGCTTCTCAGATCACTGGCCAGAGCCTTGATGTCCAGGATCTGATACCAGCCACCGCCTACAGCTTCCGTGTCGTGCCGCATTACGCCTTCAGTGGCTGGGGCGACGCGCAGAAATGCTCGTGCTCCCCATTGTTGAGCACGGACTCGGCGCCACCTGAGCCCCCAGTCGGGTTTCGAGTGCTCGATCGCACGGCCCACTCGATCACAGTGTTCTGGGAGATGCCGCGCTGCAATGGTCACATTGTCGAGAGCTACGCACTCCAGTACCGCTGTGTAATGACTCCACAAGGTTCAACGACGTCTGATACCAATGACGACGGGCATCAATGGATCGAAGCCAGTGGCGCAGTGCCAGTGGACTTTGTGAGCATCCTCGTGGACAATCTGGAGCGAGGACGGGCATACGCATTTCGAGTCAGTGCGCGGAATTCGCTCGGCGAGGGCGCATACTTGAATCATGACTACCTCGTGTGGACGTTTCGTGAGTATCATCCTGATACTTTAGTATTACCCATCCTTGGCACCCACAACGACTGATACCCAGGTTGTTGCTCTCTCTGATACCTTTACAGCATTCCTGCCACCGACTGCGCCAGTGTGCGTCTCGAAAACCAGCTTCTCACTGCACCTCGAGTGGCAGGACCTTCAGCCCAGCGACGACCAAAGTCGAGAGCAGCTCGTGTACGATGTGCAACTCTGTCAGGTGGACAGCTTTGCACCTCTCGAGGTGTCAGGAGACCTGATGACCTGGACAACAGTAGCGCAGAATCTTCATGAGTGCAGCTTTGCTGTCTTTGGACTCAGTCCTCTAGGCTGCTACGTGTTCCGAATACGCGCTCAGGCGGTATCGATGGCTGTGACTGGAGCTTCCGCAGCGGATGGGAGTGTATTTAGCCCCGTTAGTTCAGTCTTTCAGACCCAGAGGAGAATGTGACAAAGTCTGGCAATTAAACGCAACAAACCGATTTCCGAATAATTTATACAGACGACGCACAACCAAACTCTCACTCACAAATCTGTACCTCCAAACCGTCACTTACTCGTTCACTCTTTTCGCAGCTGCAGCAAACCAGCAAAGTGATTCACGACGGCCTCAATGATATCGTCGGGTCGATTGGCGTCGTGAACGCCCGTGAACTGGACAAACTGCTTGGGCCCTCCGTATTTGTCAAAGAGCGTCTGCGTGTGCGCGGGCGTGATGAAGTCCTTCTTGGTCGCGCACACAAAGAGACTCGCGTACTGGAAGCGCGGCACGTCGTCCAGCAGTTTGACGTCACGTAAGTTGAACCCGCCGGTCTTGCGCACCGAACGGCCAATGATCTTGGCGGCCGCAGAAATCATGGCAGCGGGAAAGACGAGGTCGCGCCGCTGTGCGCTCATGCTGACCTCCAGTAGCATGTCCGCGATCACCTGCTCCATGTCCCCAAAAGCCGTGTCCAGCGTCAGCCCAAACACAAACTTGTCGGGTTCATCTGTAGAAATAGTAAACAGTAGGCAACAACGAAGGTCAGAAAATGGATGGACAGCATTGTACGTCAACTTCGTGCTAAGACGACAACAAAAGCAGCAAGTACATACCATGGTTGGACTTGGCGTACCCAGCGATTCGCAGTCGCGGGTCCTGGGACTCAGCGATGCGATCCAAGCACTGCTTCGCAGACATGCCCTTCACGGGCATATTGCCAATGGACAGCAGCACAAAGTCCCCGTTGTTCACGTCCGTGCGTGTGAGACGAAATGGCAATCGCAGCGACGATGGTCGCATGCAGAGCAGGTGTCCCGTCTCCTTGTCCTCGACGACCTGGAGCTGCATCGCCTGTTTCTTCGTGAGCATGAGGCTTTTGTAATGAAAGCTCTCAGCACTACGCAGGTGCAGCAATGCGGCCGCACTTCCAATGCCATGACCCCAGATACCCACGCGCGAGGCCCTGCCGGTCGCGTATAAATAATCGAGCACGGCTCGTACGTCGTCCTGCTCAAAGTGGCCGAACGAGACGCGGTCGCCTTCAGACATACCCGAGCCCGAGAGGTCAAGCGCAAAGAGCGAGAAGCCCGCCGCGAGGATTCGCTCGCGCAGGTACACACACTCTTTGCGCGAAGAGGACATCTCGTGCAGGTAGAGGATGCACGGCGCCGAGGTTGCGGCCGCGAATGCCGGCGGCGAGAGTAGCATGAGCTCCTCCGCTGGGTCCGAGACGCTCAAGCGCCCATCGATGAGGCTCTCGACGCTGTCGATGCTTCCACGGTAGCTGCTCACGCTCTCGCGCCAATGCGCCTGGTCGCCAGTGGTCGTGGTCGTATTGGAGCCCTTGTGGTGCCAGAAGCTGCACTCGAGTACCTCGTTGCGCGCGTTCACGAGCTGCAGGTCCTCGCGCACGGCCGTGAACGGCTCCATGCTATTGTTGTTGTTAAGGCTGGTGGTTTGTGTGTGTTTGCTGGGGTCGATCGTGAACTCGCTTTCGCCCAGGTCCGTCATCGAGTAGGACGCGCGCAC
Organism: Globisporangium cederbergense; assembly: GCA_023334245.1. Classification (NCBI taxonomy): domain Eukaryota; phylum Oomycota; class Peronosporomycetes; order Pythiales; family Pythiaceae; genus Globisporangium; species Globisporangium cederbergense. Next base: position 6,382 of record JAASGO010000364.1, read on the forward strand.
GGGGTTGGTGATCGACTGGATGAGCTCCTCGTAGGACGTGCAGAACAAGCGCCACCAGGTCGACAGGCTGTTCGCTTGCAAGCTGTCGCTCTTGCGCATCTAATAGAACAAACGCATACACACACAAACAACAGGTGAGTGTAAGTGTTGTTGAGAAGCAGCCATTAAGCCAAGAGCTACGCAAGCCACGTCCACGTACCTCCTCCTCGAGCTCGCCGTCCTGGAAGATCTCCATCGCTGCTGGTGGCGACGGAGTGAGAGAACGAATGGCTGAGTGCGGTAGTCGTGTGCGTGTGTGCCTGAGCCCGCGGCTTGTGACCTGCGCTTCTTCTTGCGGCTGCTTGGCGCTCTCTTGCGCGTACCTCGCCCTCGCCCAACTCACAACCCGACGTCACAGTTGCTCTTCAGAGCACATAACCCCATTTTATGTACCGCACGCAGCCAACTAATTACCTCTTGCATTAAATATTTTTGAGTAGAATCCATCATGGGTATCAAATATCAAAATCACCTGATATTACAGCTTTTCTAACCTTTATTTTATAATATCCTTTACAAAAAGGTGAAGTTGAGATCGTTGCTAATCGCTCAGGATTTACTGAACGCTTTCTTGATTCACCATTTCAGAGCCAGGCCAGCCACGAAAAACAAAGCAAGTGACTGATCCACTTGTGACTCACGATCCCATCTCTTCATGGCGTGTGCGGGCGATTGGATTGCAGCCACACACAAACAACATGCATCCCTTTGAATCAATCATGCGGTACTGCGGCCAGCAGTTCCATGGACGCATCGCATCGCGTGCATTTGTTCCCTGTGGATGCAAAAGTACATGGCCAGCGAGATTGGATAACTTGGGCGACAAGTCCCAACAGCATAGCTAGCATTGCTTTGCTTTGATTTGCGTCAAGTTCCTTCCAGTCGGTGGAACTCCGCGAGCTCGTTCTGGTAGTCCTGTACGATGCTGCCGAAGCGCTGGATGCACTCAAGGTGCGGGAAGTAGTGCACGACGAACTTGCTCCGGTCAAAGTTCAGCACGCTGCCCTCCAAGTTCACCACACGACCCTCGTTTCGCTTGCGCTTCTTGCTGAACAACGTTGTGTGGGTCACTTGCGCCCCGCGAATGTACACGAGCCCCTCTTCAACAAGAAGCGAGAGCGCCTCGCGCGTGTCCTGCAGCGACAGGAGCTTGTCCATCTTGAGGTACACGCTCAGCTCCGTGATGCCCGGCGCCGTGAGGATGAATGCCAGCAATTTGCGCTGGATCGAGAACAGGAACTTGTAGTTCGTGCTGCCGTCCATCTTGAGCCACGGGAACGACAGCGTGTCCTTCTCGCCTTCGAATACCACGCGCGGATTCGCGCCCTTGCTACTTATGGTCACGAGCGAGAACGGCCGCAGCAGCCACACGTCCCCGTGGTCCTTCACCACGTACCGCTGGTCGAAATACGCGTTCACGCAGAGCAGCGCGCCGTCGTCCACCAAAGTGTTGAGGCACCGGCCCACGGTCACCTCCATAGTCGCCGGTGCTTGCAGGAGCTCCTCGCAAATTGCTGCGTGCGCTTGTGTTGTTGTTGTTGTGGCGATCTTGTTACCATCACCACAAGTGCGCTTCCGCAGCTTGTCCATCAACTCCGGTAGCGAGATCCCCGACTCGCCACTCTCTCGCACGAGCTTCACCACAACCTGCTCAAGGGCATCGTCCTGGGTTTTCTTGCGCCGCTTGAAAGGCACAAAGGCGATCGTGCCCAGCCCCTGGTTGTCTTCACGGTCCTCCATGGAGAAGGCCTCGAGTTGGCGAAGCTGCTCGCGGTCGTCCAGCGTTACGGCGTGCATCTTGGTCTCCACATGCCAGCTGTCGATGAGCAGCGAGGGCTTCTGGAAGTTGACGTGCTTGGCCAAATGGGCCGCGAATCCGGAGCCGCCTTTCAAGCTCTTATAGTTGAGGAACCGGAGGTTGCGCTTGCGCGAGATGATGAGCGACGCGCGCGCGTCCGGATCCATCGCGGCGTTTGTGGCCTCATCGTCGCAATGGGACTCGCCCATTGGCGAGTGTGTGGCCAACAGCGAGCACGTGCCCATGACCTGGCCCGCGAGCTCCAGCGCGCACTGGCCTGGAGTCGCGTTGACTGGGAACTCGGCCTCAAAGAGCTGGTCGGGGCTGTGTGCAACACGTTGTTGTTGCGCAAGATTTGTTGTTGTCCGCGCAACTCTTGCGCTTGTGTTTGCACTTGTGCTGCTACTGCTAGTGATCTCTTCGAGCGTCGAGTGGATCATGGACTCGTGCTCGGCAGCCTGGAGGAAGAGCCACAGCGGGTACGAGAGTGTCGTGAGCTTGAGAAAGTCCTGCAGCCGCTGGCTCGTCGTGTACCCGCGCACGCGCTCCTTCTCCGTAGCGCGCACGATCCAGTTCTTGAGCCACAGGTAGCGCCAGACCAGTCTGATCTCCTGCGCGGTCCAGAACGAAATTAGCTCTTCGGCCACCAGCGGGTGGTACTCTTGCTGGGGCGAGACGACCATCATGATTGCGCGCCGGAAGAGCGCCGTGAGCCGCGACGACTGCAAGATCAGCGCCTCTTCGTCAAAGACCCCACTTGGGTGCTCCGACGCGATCACCTCGCGCTTGGCGCGTTCAAAGAGCAGCTTTGCAGCAGGCTCCATGAGTTTCTCCTTCAGTCGCTTCTTCACGTCAATCCGTCGCTTGCCCAGTTTCCGAGCGATGGTGACCAATCCAAAGCCTGAGCGTGAGAGCGTTGGGTTGCGGAACGCCACGGCCTCGGAATCGCGCTGGAGACCTTGGGGGATCGTGATTTTCCAGCGGCTCTTGCAATTTTCAATGAAGAGCGTGAGCAGGCCGCGCTCGTTCTCCTCGGTCCAGAGCATCGTGCCAGGAACTGATCTCTTGTTTCCGCTACCGCCACCAATATCATCATTATCCCCGTCCTGGTCTTCGTGGTGAGTATGTTGCGAGATGCTTAAGGCTCGCTGTCGTCGATGCGGCTTGGCATTCGACTCCGAACCATTTTCCAACAACCTCGAGTCTGCTGTGGAATTGCTGCTGTTGGAAGTGGCGTCCTTGACGTCCTTGTTACTATTGTTCAGACGCCGCTTAACGCGCGGCACGAACGATTTGGACACGATTCCACTGCGCTTCTCCATTCGCTTACTGATCTTTGATGCCGATGGTACTCGGCCATTCTCACCATTTTTACCACCACCAGCAGCAGCAGGTGCTGCAGATTTTGTTGTTGGTTTGCGCGACTTGGAGATCCAGGCGAGGATGCGCAACATCCGTCTCGCGCGGGTCTTCACAGGCTTGGGCACTTCACAGACTGCCGGCTCGTTCCTCTTGGGCTTGACGACCTCCATGACCATCTGCTCGAGACACAGGCACTCAAGCGCTTCCCAGTACCGGTCCACGTCGCACTCGCTGTTGAACGCGAACCGCAGCGGCAGCAGGTTGGCGAAGCTGTAGTTCTTCTCGGTTGTGCCCACTAAGCGGATCTCATGGAGCTCGTTTACGCCCTTGCGTTGCTGTTGTTGTTGTTGTTGTTCACCACCACGATGAGTTCTTAGTGCTGAGCCACTGGCCGACGCTTGTTGTAGCAAGTTGATACTTGGTGGGTAGAATTGGTTGTCATTGTCGCCGCTCTTGTCATCCAACAAGATTTGGGCAAGGTATTCCAGTTTAAACAATCCGCCGAGCGCATTGTCCTTGAGCGCCCTGGACAACACGCCGTCGCGGCCGTCCGTGTACCCGGCCCGCAGAATCTTGATCAAGCTCTTCATGCCGATCTTGTGCGGGTTGATCAGGTCCAAGTCGGTGAGTGTGCCCAGCACTTTTGCTGTCCGCTGGGACTCGTGGCTCCAGATCTTGTCGCGTACGACTTCGGGGAGATCGCTGAACAAGCGCTTGTGCACCACGGCGTCTTCCACAAGCGCCATCTCACTGGGGCTCAGGATGTCGCCTCCGGAGAACACGAGGATGTAGAGATGTACGGGCATCGAGTGCAGCACGGTCTCTCGCGAGAACACAACGCCGCCGTTGACAGCGCTTCCTGGGGTTGGACGGTGGGCGCCATTAGGGCCAAGAGGCATTGAGGCTTCGGCGTCGTCACGACCAACAGCAATGCTGTTCACCTCGTTCCGTAGCTGCTGCCCACTGCTCTTGTTGTTATTGTTGTTGCTGTTGTGCAGAAAATTCCACAAGAACCTGTGGAAGACCTTGCAGCGGTACATGACGCCGTAGGCGAAGCCCAGTTTGCGGTACTGGTGGCTGTGGAGTCCGTTCTTGGCTTGGCTCACGAACCTGCGGATCCGATAGCTGATCTCGTGCGGCTGGTCACTTGTATCAGGGATCGTCGCCAGGGTTGTCGTCGTTGCTGCCTTGCCGTTGGTTATATTAGCAGCAGCACCAGTGTCCTCATCGTTACCAATACCACCAGTCTCGTCCAGATGGCGCTTGACGCCTCGACGTCCTCCAGCGATGCCTGGATGGCTCAAGAGCTCCTCAAATCCACCACCACCACCAGTCATTTTACTACTTGAGCTCCTTGGTCTCCCAAAGGCTTCACGGAGACCTAGGTCGTCCACGAGAGCGTCATTCGCGTCCTCGTCTTCTTCGCTATCGGCTGAGCGCATGCGGATAACCTGGTTGCGCTCCGTATTCTGGTGAATGCGACGCAGTCGTTCATCGCGACAATAGTTCTTCACAAAGCCCTGGATAAACTGCTCGTCGTCTTCAAAGCCTGGGAACACGACGCACTTGAGCGCGCGAAACTTGGTCGAGACGTTCTTCGCCGGCAGGGGCAGTTGCAACAGACGCAACGCGCCTTCACGCTCGAGTTCCTGAGCGATGCGCGAGATCGAACGCGTGTCCACCATCCCCACGGTCGCCGAGGCCGAAGACGTTGGGGCGGGATACTGAAACGACGAAGCTGCGAACGGAGTATTGTTGCTACCGTTCTTCATCATCATACTGCTCTCCATCTCGGCGATCTGCTTCTCCATGCCAAAGACACTAGCACGTAATGACGATAGACTGATAATCTTCTCCAACACGAGCCGCTGCAGGATATGGCTTCGCCGCCGTGAGCGCGTGCCATCGACCTCATGGCCAGGGCCAAGCGCGTCCTTGAGCGCCAGATTTGCGCGGATCGAGAACACGTCGCTTTGTTTCTTGCTGTTGCTGTCCTCTACTGTACCATTCTCCAGCAGCATCATGGGTTGATTCGCTGGGTTCGAGAGCAATGCGGTCGTCTGCGCCGAGTTCACATACAACCGGAACGCCTTGTTCTTGCCCAGGATGATCGTCTCGGCCTTCAGGCCGTACGTTCCCGCCAAGATGCTCACAAGTTTGTAGGGTAGCTTGCTTCCTGGGAGTACAATCTGATTGCGCATCTCGGAAATCGTCGAGCCGTGGTCGCCGCTCTCCTCAATGAGTCTGTAGATCTGGTGCAGCAGCCCCATCTCCATCACGATGCCGTGTCTGGCCCCACCACTTGCTGAGGACAACTGGTTGGCTGTAGACGAGGGCGGCTTGTACCGGATGCAGTTAAGGATCTTGGGCTCGATTGTGTTCTTCTTCGTAGGTCGCAGCACGGCCTGGAAGAGCTCCAAATGGTACCGCTCGTCCTTCTTGGCCTCGTGCATCACGTGGCCCCTCAGGACCTCCAAGTGGCGCTTGTGCAAGTTCAGATCGCGCCCCATGTCCGTCAGCACGCACGACTGGCCCGGAATCTTGAGCAAGTACGCTTCCGCTGCGGCGCATAGGATCTTCTTGCACGCTTCGTCGGACTCGAACTCGGCCGACTCGTCGAACATGTGCGGTACAAACTCGGACGCAAACCGCGGCAGGTGGATGATGTTCAGGCGCCTCATGGTTGGCTTCGCGACGATCAGCATGCGTTTGACCACCAGGTTGTACGAAATAAGCGTGTCGAGTGCATTGTGCAGCCGCTTGACCGTGCCGGCTGGGAAGAACGCGCCTAAGCCCGTAACTGTGATACCTTGCACACGCGCGCGGCCCACGGCCTCGAGGATCGTGAAGTGCTCGTCCACGAGCTCTGCCAACACTGCCTTCACCGGGATGTTGAGCACGCGATGCCGCAGCTCCGCACACGCGACGCCCGCCAGTTCCATCGTAACCTGTTGCCCTGTGCTGCCAACGACAGGCGGTGTCAAAAGTGCGTCCTCTAGTGACAGAGCGTCGATGTCGTCGACTGTCAGATACGACACGTCCTCTGGTTCGCTTACAGCGCCATCACTATCATTCTTCGCTAAATGTGCATGCGGCTCTGGAAGTGCATCACTTGCTGTCTGGCCATCTGTATGCTCATTGACTGGAATCGCAGTGTCTGGATCGATCTGTAGGGGTTTACTGCTCTCCTCTATTGCAGTCGTCTCGTCCGTCGATATCCTGTCGGTTGCTATCCGTGGCTCCATGCTAGTGCTGTCTCGACCATCCGAGGTAGGTGTTCGCACACCTGGATATCTCTGAGGTAACGCAATCGCTTTGCTCGGTGTGTGACTCTCGGTTGCTTGATCGTTGCCGACACTCGTGGGCCGTTTCCGCTTCTTGCCGATGATCGCAGGACTGCTGGAGAGCTGATGCTGCTGCTGGTGACCATTGACTGAATGCCAGCCAACATTAACATCGTCACCACCACCACTCCTGCTGCTGGCTCCGGCTGCTGTTGATGTCGTACGATAGTAGAACTGCAGGACGCCACGCGCATGCTGCCGCTGGAGCAACTGCCATACTTGGCGCCGCATGGCAACGTCGTTCCACGGGTCCACGTGCGCAAAGAGTGCGGCGATAGCGACACCCGCGCGCCCCTCGAGTGCAATGTGGTCCAGATACTGCGCGGCCAGCACCTGGGGCCGCATGGGGCGAGCAGCGCTGAGCAGACTTGGAGCAGTAGCAGCCGGCGGCGCCGCCGCACTCGCCATCGCCCGCATCGTCATGCTCGTGTGTTGGTTTATGTGGGAAAATAGCTCTTCGTTCCAGTCGATCACCTGTTCGGGACGCATGTCCCTAAAATAACGTTTAGGAATTTGAGCAGAATCCTTCAATTTGATCGAAGTGGCTACACTTCGGAAAGCTGTGTCATCCTGACGCTTGCTCGTCTTGCTTGCGCGTGCTCGGCCCTGTGAATGAATGAAGTGGACTGCGTGTGGTCCGTCCACACGTGCTGGGTCAAAGTCTAAACAGCAACAGTTAGTCAGGATGCCAAAGCCACCTACCTACGCATGCCTCGATATTGCTCGTGGTCTCTAGGCAGACAACACAGCACTGGAGCATCCATGACCTTTCTCAACGAAAGCTCGCTCCAACTCTGATGGCCAAGCTGAATGAACTGGGCGTACCAGCAATTCGACCACCAACCACCGATGATCAACGAGCCATCCGCCTTCTCCCCAAAGCATTGCCCTCTTCGACAATTAGCAGCACGCCGTTTTTGAACCCAGAATGACTGCGCTGTGCGATTTGTGAGGTTTTGCTCCTATGATACATTCCAGCAATGCGAATCAGAGTGAGGGTCAGAGACACGCGAGGAGAACAAAAGCTCTCACTTCGCAGCAAAGAAGACAGCAAAGAAGGCAGCAAAGAAGGCAGCATGGGCGACACCAGCAACGTCTTCACACGCTTCCGCTTCGACTCCAAGCGCGCACGCGACGAGCCTTTGCAGCTGGAGCCCTCACCACCATCCGCCTCGCGATGTGACGACGACGAGTCGTTCAAGTGCGAGCGTCCAGAGGTTAGTGACTCACTCGTTTTGTACACGTGCTCTGCCGGCGCATGCTAACATCTCCTTTTTGTGTGGCTCTTGTTAGACACCGGGTGCTAATAGTAAGAAGCGCAAGGGGGCCGTAAGCACGCAACAAGCTGCTGCTCTGGTAGCTGCAGGTGATGTCGTGGCGTCACCCGTGATCAAGTGGCAGGAGCGTTGGCACGGCATCTGCAGCGCTTGCTTTGCAAGTGGCGTTAAATGTACCCACCATGACGAGCGCCTGCTGCGACTGCTCATCGTCGGCCACAACCCGTCCGACCACGCCTGGAAGAGTACGTCTGTGTGTATTAAGCGTATCATCCGACTATGGCTTGCTCACGCTCACATGTCTTGCTCTTGTGGTGCACCCAGGCGGCTTCTCGTACAGCAACCCGACGAACCGCATGTGGAGCCTGATCGTCGGCAGCTTACCACCACTCACCTGGAAAGGCATCCTGCCAGTAGACACTCCCGTGTCCATGCAGAACGCGATGCCGTATCTCCACGGCGTCGGTTTCACGTCCATCGGCCTCGAGCCCGGCAACGACGCAGCAAAGTACGACAAGGCCACGAGTACGTACCCGTTCCATCATGACTCCACACAGGATTGTCGTGTTGGTTTTTTTTCTCTAACCACTGACTTTGGCTTGGCTCGTGACTAGTGGTCCAGTGGAAGAACGACTTCTTCCGCCGCCTGCGCGCCCATACAAAGCGCGTCTGCGAGAACGAACACAGCGCCTTGGCATCTACCACTTCGCCCTGCACGCTCAGCCACGGTCCGCTGCTCATCGCGTTCTCTGGGAAGCGCCAGTTCAGCTTCCTCTTCTCGCCTCCACTGTCAAAAGTCGAGAGCTACGGACGTCAGACGCGTCTGCCACAAGAGTGGCCGCATGATTGTGTGCCCGAGAGTGAAGTGTGGGTGTTGCCCAGCTCCAGCGGCCGCTCGGCGCTCACGCACGAACAGCGCTCGACGCCCTACAGGCAGCTGGCCGAGCGGCTCCACGAGCTTCCGTGGCCCCACGCTATCGCTGTCAAAGGCGAGGGTGAGTCACCGCTGGTCAAGCAGGAATGAGTAAGAGGCTACGAGCCTCCTGGCGTTGTTAATAAGATCTTCATTATCCTTGTATGGTTTCTTCCAAATACGCGGCACACAGCTAATAGAAAAAAATGGGCGTCACTATCAATCGACAATTCTCCTATCCAAGTCTCTCCACTCAGGAGAGCCTGGCTCTCTCAAGCTCTTAGGTTCTCAGGAGCTTGAGGATGTCCGACACGATCGGCCGTCGCGACGGGTCGAACGAGAGGCAGCGGGTCGCGAGCTCCTGGAACTCGGACGGCGCGTCCTCGGCGGGCTTGAGCTGCAGCCGTTGGGCCGAGATCTCGCGCGCAATGTGGAGGTCGCCCAGCGTCGGCCCCATGTCGTTGATGATGTCTTCAAACGGCATCTGGCGCAGCGAGATCTCGCAGAAGACCACGCCCAGCGCATACACCTCGGCCGCGCGGGTCACGGCCCCACCGGCCAGCACCTCCGGAGCGCGCGTGGCGATCTCGCACTGGCCGAAATTCAGCACCGGCACGACGTGATCCCGCACCTTGCGGCCGTAGTCAAATATGTCGAGCTTGCACACAAGCTCGTTATTACACAGGATACTCTTGGACGTGAGGTTCTTCGAGACCAGGTTCGGGCGCGTCGAGTGGATGAAGTCGATCGCCGTGCACACGTCCGCGCTCATGCGCAGTCGGTCCTGCCACGTCAAATCGATCTTCGGGTTGCGCAACACGGACCGCAAGCTGCCCTTGCCCATGTACTCGACCACGATGAGCAGGTCCTCGAGCGCAGTCATGCTCGTGCCGATCAGGTCCACGATGTTGCGGTGACGGAATGGGATGTAGCTCGCGATGATCTTGTTCACCTCGCGCATGGAAATGTGCAGCGCACGCAGACTCACGCGCAGCGCAACCACCGGTTTGTCCTTGTACTCGCCCTTGCGCAGGCCGTGGATGCCGAGCTTCTTGCCCAGGTGGATGACCTCGCGGCCGAGATCCAGATCAGCGACGCCGCCAGGGGTCGGATTCGCGGCGGGTACTTCTTCGATCTTTGGCTCGAGCTTGCTTGGTGACAGCAGCACATCCGAGTTCTCGTAGAAGCTGGAAGCACGTGTGTCACCGCTGTACGATGTCATGCGCCGTCGCTTGCGGATGATCATCGAGCCGACCACGACGATGCCAACGCCGCACACGGACAAGATGATCACGACCGACGTCATGAGCTTGCTTGACTTTTCCGTGGTGGGCGACGTCGTCGTGCTCGTGCTGCCGTTGGAGCCGTCCTCCGGGGCCTTGGTCCTGTTGGCACGTCGAGGCCCGACATCTAGAACACAACAAATCAGAGTCAGTATTTACGCAATGAATGGACATGAGCCACTCAACAAATCGTGGAAGAAAGTGTTTGCTGCAGTACCTGGCTTACCTATGACGCAAATCGAAATGCCCATGAACTCTTCAGGGTCGGTGCACGTTTGAGAGCTCGTCACCGTCGACGTAGAGGCGTCCGACGCGCTCACCAGCGTGTTTTCGCTGTACACGACCGTCTTGATGGCCTTGAGCTGCGCCAGTTCGGCCGAGGTCATGGAAATGGGTCGGATAATGTTGTTTTTCTCCAGCGTCCTAGATAGATAGAATCATCATACGAAGCGATCCCAGAATGAAACTCTCATTCTCAAAGAGAGGGGAAGATGTGATGAACGTACAAGCTCTTGAGGGTCGTCTCCATGCTGAGAAGGAAGGTTGGAAACTGCGTCAGGTTGCTCGAGCGAAACACACTGTTGTGTTGATAGATATATAGAAAATGGTTGGTTAGTTCTCATAGACATCTTGGCAGCCTCCAGTCAAGAAGAGCACGTACACATCCGAGATGGTGGCGGTCGTATCTACGTTGAAAGCAGGGATTGTGCACTGGTCAAAGACTCTGTTGGGATCAAATGGAAGGAGTTCAGACATGGCAGTCAGTAACCTCGATGTCCTTGAGAAATCAGCATGGCTTCGAAAGAAGAAAATGGTTGGCGACGTACAGTTTGCTCAGGGCCACGGGCGACGGGAGCCAGGAGGTATGGGCAAGAGTCACGTTGAACTTTGTGAATGTTCTATCATAACAAAGGGGGAAATCATAAACAAAGCCCAGAGATGTTAATACAGAACATCACCAGCATCACGGTTCCAAATAGGAAATCCGAAGAAGGGGGAGAAATAACAGAGAACCCAACGTACAATGTCTGCAGACTCGAGAGGCCCTTGAGCGCGTCCGTGCCCATCACGAGGGCAGGGCCGAAGCTCCACGTTGAGTCGTGCTCAAAGATCAGGTTCTGCATGGCCGCCGCCTGTTGGAACTGAACGCTGAGCTCCATGTACGTTAGCGAGGGTGTCGTGGCCTTGACCTTTTCCTCAAGGGTCGTCGCGCCCGCCTCCCACGTGTTCAGGGTCCAATCGGTAAGCGACGTGATCGCCGCGAACTGGGCCATCGTCTGCGTGTTGGAGCCATCGTCCTCCATGTGCACGATCTCCACAATCGTGTTCCCGTCCGTGGACTTGTTGTTGCGCTGGAGCACGTATTTCCCAACGCTCGCGCTGGATGTTGGCAAGGATGCCGCCGAAGAAGTCGTCAAGCCGGCATTCGTGGGTGTTGCTGCTGCTGTCGTCGTCGGGGGCACGGTCACTGTCCCTGCTACCGACGCGGCTGTGTCACTAGTACTGGACGCTTGGGCAGAGACGCCGCCGATGCTCCCTGCCACAACCGCGAGCGCGGCCACCGCCACGGCCGCGACACGCACGAGCGCGCCTCGCACTCGCCGCTTATGCCTACAGGACACCGACGCCGCCGCCGCCACCACTGCTGCTGCTGTCTCTCTCGCCATGTCTCCCCTTGGTCCTCTGGTGGTGTCACCGTCCATAATGTATGTACCACGAGACGCCTGCCAGAAAGGAGAGAATGACCGCCGGCCTGTTCGGTTCACTCGTCGTGTGTGGGAAGGAAGGAAGGAGTGAAAGCGGGATTTGGATGGGCGGCTGTGTTGTGGTGTGTGTGTGTACCTGTGAGAAGGAAGGGCCATTTGTTGCCCACCCAAAATGAAAAGAACCACTTCGCGCAAAAAATAGTCAGTGCCGGTGACTTGAGGTTTGTATCAGAGCAAGCTAAATCTATCCCTTTTTCAGTTTAATTCTTGTTTTGTTTTGTCGCGCTCTCTATTTTTCACTCTTTTTTGTTGCACTGAAAAAGTTCGAAAATCAACGGGTAGGGAGAGGGGAAATTTATTGTTATGTTGCCCAGTGTTCATGGAAGAGACGGTACATGCACATTTCACGATGGCGTCGTCTATCGAGATGACATTTGCTGTTGCCGTAGACGCTTACAGCCGCTTACAGCAACACTTGTGCACCAGTAGCTGACCAAGTGAATGTACCTTTCATTAACGATTGGACCATAGACGGTTCATCGAAAACGAAAAGGGGAGTGCATAAACGGTCCTTCGATCAAAAGTAAAAATTGCGATGCTGAGTATGCACTACTTTTTAATCGTCGTCGCTTTTAAGCTGGGCTTTCAAGACAAACCCAAATGCTCCATTTGACGTCACCACCTTTCTCCACTAAGCCCTCTTTCAATCCTTCTGCTTAGTGTAGTCGATCAGAAACCATTGTGGCAACATGCTCCGGAGCCACGAATTCTCCCACCTGATTTCAATGACTTCACTTTTGACGTTTATTTTAAAGGCACGCCTTCAGCTGATTAATGTACAGTGAGGTTAGGCCTGAATGCCTTGATTTATAGCTCTTCACTTGGGATAGAAAAACACTCGACCCAGGCTGAAACCAGCTCCAAACCTCTTTTTGGTACTTCATAACCGTTCTACAACCTCCAAAATACAAGCAGATTAAGCTGCCTAATTCCACGTGTTCGCCCAGTCGCCAGAAAAGGATTCAGCAATTCGTTGAGTTGCTCGACGGACGCGCAGCGCGAGTTCGTGGCTGCAAAACGCCCCGCGAGTCTGGCGCCAAAATGACGACGACAGATTGATCAACACAAGAAAGCAATTGACGCAGCGCAATGAGTGTTGAGAGGGGCAACTGCTTGCGTGTGCGCTGCGTTTTGAGCGATGTTGATTGATAGAGCACGGTTCAATCGGAGCGCGTGTGCCTCACTTTTGGAAATGGCTTCGAGCGCTCTGAGCCACAAAGGTGTTTGTGGACTTGGAGGCTCGAGCATGCCACTTTACCTTTCTCTCGCGCAAAAGGGCAATGTGATTTCATGCAGTCAAAATATACGTATGCACAACGAGAATATTAACTGTATATAACAATATAAAGTGTAACTTAAGATGCTTGAAGCGCAATAGGGCTACAAGTCTTCATTACAATTTTAGAGGAAAACAAATACTGAGATTTGGCATATTGACAACAAGTAGTCAAAACACTCTACGAAAAGATATCATGCAAAAATTATAGATTCTAAATGTACGTTAGCTACCAAAGTTTTGGATGCTTTGGTTTTGGATAAAACTCCGCACTCGCAACCTTACAAACACCATAGGTATCAGCTAGAAACAGTGCAGTGTTTGTGGTGGAAAGACGTGTAACCCGCTGCCGTAATACAAACATCGAGCTGAACTTGCTGCATGACTTGGCGTTTGTATGGGTTACTTGTGCTGAGTTTATCCAAAACCAAACAATAGGAAAATCTGACACAATTTTTTCAAGATGAGGATGAGGACAGGGAACTTTTTGCAAACGGCGCCTTGCTCAACCATGAGCCGGAATTGGCATTCGTTTTCACAGGGCTCACCAAAAGCTGTCACAGACGCCAGTCAAGATGCTGCAGGCAAAATGGCTCGCGGCGCTCGTCGCGACCGGCGCGCTGTGCACGGCGGTGGGCGTATCCATCGGCAAAGCCTACTACAACACCACTGCGACTGCCGACCAGACGACCGAGCAGCGCATCGCAGAGTTGCAGAAGGAGGTTGAGCGCCAGAAGAAACTGCGCGCGCAGGAGCGCAGCGGCCGCACCAACGCCGAGCGGGTGCGTTCCGCGCTCTCACTGTTGTCGATGTGCTTGGATGGCGTCTGCTAACCCACTGCACCGCTGTGTGTTTCTCCAGGAAGCGCGCGAGGCGATCCAGCAGGAGCAGGCGGCGAATGGCTATACCTTTGACGGCATCGCGCACGTGCAGTCGTGCTTCGCCGAGCGCCGCGGCACGCCGCGCCAGGGCAAGCTCGTGCCGGACGCGCGCGCACGCATCAAGTTCCGTGCGAGCATCCCACCGGCCTCGCTCGAGTGCCTCGACCAGTTCACGCACCTCTGGGTGATCTTCGTCTTTCACGAGAATACGAACGTCGCCAAGGTCGGCGCCAAGAAGGCCTCGACCTTCCCGGCCAAGATCGCGCCGCCACGGTACGTTGTCAATCTCTCCATCATGATCATAGCCCTGCGCTAATGGTGACCTTCTCTCGTTGTGTTGCTTGTACTGGCTGATCAACAAACAGCCTGGGCGGTCAGAAGGTCGGGCTCTTCTCGACGCGCACACCGCACCGGCCCAACTCAATCGGCCTCACGCTCGTCAAGATCGATGCCGTCTACGGGCGCTACATCGAGATCAGCGGCCACGACCTGGTGAACGGCACGCCCGTGCTCGACGTGAAGCCCTACATGTTCGCAGACTGTGTGCCCGAGCACGTGTGCCCCGAGTGGGTGAGTGACTCGGTGGACCTCGAGCGCCAGGTCGAGTTCAGCGCCGAGGCCACGGAGGCCCTCGAAGCGATCATCCTACAGCAACAATCCAGGTTCTACAAGCAATTCGAGCACATCCAGGCCGCGATCAAGCAGATGCTCGTGCTGGACATTCGGAGCGTGCACCAGGGGCGCGGCTACGCCTTCAAGGACCAGCTCTTCCTCTGCCGCTTCGACAATGTGCAGATTGGATTTCGAACGTTAGAGGAAAAGATTCTAGTCGTGCAGTGCTCCTACTCACCAATAACGAAATGATAGACGGACGATAGGTTCTTGCCGTGCTTTGACATTTGTCATTGTCGTTCGTTGTTTTCCAAGTCTCGATCGTGTTGACAATGGCATCTACTGGGTCGAAGCAGGAGCAGAGGCAGAAGCCGAGCCTTGGAAGAACTTGACCTCGGCGTCTTTGATCTCCTGGTCGAGCTCCACCCACGACTCCGGGAACAGCTCGCCCGAGATCACGCGCTTTGCCATCTCCAACTTCGGTTCCTTGTGCTTCGGGTTGTTGCATAAGTCGATCGTCTTCGCCTGCGCCTTCGTCTCCTCGCTGCACCACGAGTCGCACCAGAGCCACTCCTGCGGCAGCGAGAAGATCTTGATCTGGTGCTGCGTGTAGTTCGGTAGGTCCTGGTCCAGGTTCGAGAGCGAGTTCGGGTCGGCGCTGAGCTGGTCGTACGTGGCACGGAGGATGTCGCCGGCCGCCATCTGACGAAAAAGCGCAAGATCGACGACGTACAGCGCACTGATGTGGTAAGGGCGACCGCGGAGGTGGTCCTTCCAGTACCCTTGGCGCCAGAACTGGAAGCCCACGTTGCGCGAGTCGCAGAACGGCGTGTACCCGTACGGCGCGCCCTGGAGATCCATCTCCCAGAGCTCCTTCAGATCGGCGCGCACCACTTGGTCCGCGTCCACGTAGATGATCTTCTGTACGCCCAGCGGGAAGAGCACGTCCAGGAAGAGGATCTTGTACCCCCAGATGATGCGCTGCTTCTGGGTTTGCTGACGCAACCAGTTTGGCCACTTGTACGTGACCAGGCGGATGTCCATGCCGAACGTCTCACGCAGCGCTGGAATCGCCTGTTTGAAGTCGGGTGACAAAAAGTTCTCGAGCAGCCAGAAGGTCACCGGGTTTTTCGTTCGCTTCAACACACTTGACATCATGATCTTCAGGAATCGCTCGTACAGGTGGCCGGTCGCCAGCGAGAACACGTGGATCGTCTCACCCGTTCGACCACGGTTGATCACGGATTCTGGAGCGACAGCTGTCACAGCCGATGCATTCTCACTCTTCGCTGGTTTGCTTTTCTTTCCAAGAAGCGAGAGCATCGAGCCCCAGTATGAACCAAGAAGACCTGCGTCAGCAGCAATTGGCTCCACGTCGCCGTTTGACGCAGACTTGCGCAGCTCTTTCGGATCCAACAGGACGTCGTGCTCTCGTCCACTGCGCTTGCGCACCAGCAGCTGGGAAATGTGGGACCCAAAGTCATACACTTGCACGGGGGTAGTCTCCAGCGCTTGGTCGGAAACAGCGTCGACAATCTCGAAGAGCTCCGTGGCTCGGCCTCGAGCGAGGTGCAGCGACCAAACGCCAGGTGTGGCCTGCAGCTGGAAGTACCCGAGGTTCTTCATGACCAGCGTATCGCGATGCATACGCGTTACCCCAACATCACGATCGAGAACCAACTGGAGTCCGTTTGGTGGAGCGTACATGTCGAACGTTTTGTCACGACACTGGCCGTAGACCAGCAGACTCTCCAGTTGGAAAACAGCGCTCTTTGTCGCCTTCACGTCAACAGTGCTGTCGGGATCCACGCGGAGGTTGTCAAGATCTTCGTGGGTCTGGTAAACCTGTACATTCCACGCTTCAGGCGTCTCGATCTTCATCGTCAGGATTGGCTTGATAGGGAGCTTGCGGAACTCGATACTTGGGTTAGCCAGAGACGGCGTCTTGTCGAACAGGTACCGGTAAAATCGCTGCAGCGGGAACTCAGCGTAGTCCGCCGACGGGAGCAGCACAACTTCGACCGTGGCGTTGAGCTGGTTGTGAAGCATCAGAAGCAGCGAGCTGATCATCTGCGTGGCTTCAGACAGTGGGTCCAAATATGCAGACACGGCCAGCGCAGGATCACCTGGCAGCCGGACAACGAGCTGCGAACCTTCCAGCTCTAGTCCCGCGGCGCGATCGGTTTTCTTGTACTTGTCGACAAGGTCGCAGACCTTGACAATGTCAAGACTGACCTTGTTGGCTTCTTCAACGGTCAGCTTTGCGCTCTTCTTCACAAAGGCTCGTCCTACGGCTTGACTACGATATCTCGAATCAAAGCCCGTAAGAGCCGTCATGTCTTCGTCAGAGATCGAGTGAGTTGGCAAATCGATTGGGTAGCCGTTGATGTAGAGCCGAGCGAGGTCCGGTGCAGTCGCACCTTGCAGAATGCTGCTCAGTTGCTGTAATCCCGCGGTCTTCTCCTCAGCCAAACCTGTCGAAGGGTCATCGGAGCCGACAATCGTCTTCCATTCAGCCAGTACAATATTGTCCTTGGTCGCGTCTTCGATCTCCAGCTTGTTCAGGATACCCGTCAGCTTGGACTTCATCGCATCAAAAGTTTTTCCTCGAACGATACAGCTCAGAGTGTCCATCACGAAGCGAAGGTGGACTTCGTCGTCAGAGGTTCCAACAGCAGAGATGATCGACATCGCCAGCTGTCCCTTCTTCTTTGCCTCAGCATCTTCGCTTGAGCCAGCGCGAGGAACAATGCCGACACGCAGAGATTTGTCCGAGTCTTCAAGCGCAGCCTTCACACCTTGGTAAACGTGACCAGCGTGTGCAGGGTTGCCCAGGTCCACCAAGAACAACAGTGTTTGCTTCTTCGGCGTCAAGAGTGACGTCGACGCGTGGAAGTAATCGACGTGGCTCTCCAGAAGGTTCTCAATCTTCGCATCCGAGTCATGGGAGAGCAGATTCTGCGAAGCTGTAGACCCTTCGCCGCTGTTGCTGTCGAAGATCGTGAAGTACGCCGGGAATGTCTCCTGTGATGCGAGAAGCTCTTCCACCAAATCCGCGTCCTTCTGCAGCAAATCGTTGCGCGCCATGTCTTGGTATAGCGCCTGATCACGGCTCAAATGCTGCATGATCTCGCTTTGGACGTCAACATCCTTGCGAAGCACGCCATTAAACAGCGAGGATTCCAGAGGCAGGTGCTTCTTCTGAATGTACTCTGTCATGCTCAGCACCAGATCGTCGTGAGTATCTCCACGAAGCACTGCGAGCGCTTCTTCCTCCAGCTTTGCGCGAGCCATCATGCCAAATGTCGAATCAGCGTAGCAGTTCACGAGATGCTGCATAGTCACATCGGCCGTTCCTTCGTCTGCCACGCCTTCAATGAAGGACGAGACGATGCGTCCCATCACGTTCTTGTTCGCGGCACTTTCTTCTTCTTTTGCTGCAACCGCATCGTCCTTTGATCGGGCAAGAAAGAGAAGCTTGGCAAAGTGCCACGCAGTTGCTTGATCCTCCATCTTGAATGCCCTCCAGCCTTGAATTAGCGCATCTCTCTCTTGAGTTGACTTCGCAGCGAGCAACTCCTTTGACGAAATGAGCAAGCCCCACTGCAATGGCGCCCCACGCATTCGCATGAACGCGATCTGGTTGAGCGTCGAACGCCCGTTGCTCGCCATGGGGTCGAAGACCACGACGTACTCGTACATGTTCTTGCGGACGAAAATGATGTTCCACGCGGGACGTCGGAGTTGGTCCAAGTCGTCAGGCCACTGGGCTGTCTTCGGGTCCTTCTCAATGTCGTTTAGGTAAAATGGTGCAATGCCGTCCGATGGACCGCGGACGTGGATGCGGACGCCCTGTTGCGCGCTGTTCGCCTCGCGCACATGCGACAGCATCGTGTTGAGCTCGGACTGGTTCAGTGGTAGCGCTGCCAGTTTCTTCGCAACCGACCATTCCTCCTTCAGCGTGTTCATGAAGTCGAAAATGTTAAACGACCGCTGCGTCGGGTCCACAACGATGCCGTTCAGCAGGAACTTGTTCATGAGTCCACTCTGAAGCGCTTGTCCCTGGCGGGTCTCGATCTCCGCTCGGAACTCGTCCGACAACGGTTTGCGAGAGAACGCCAACTTCTTCGCGTGCTTTGGGAAATCCTGCGAGAGCACTTGAAGACGCTTCAGCGGATGCTTCGCGTCGATGATGTCGCGCGCAGCAGCGATTCCCAGGTCTTTCAAGTGCCACGCCTTGATTTCCTGATCTTGGCCATCATCCTGTTTCACCAGCGAGTCGCGAAACTGCTTGATCTCAGACGAGATTTCGCCATGGCGCTGCAGCAGCACGTTGAACAAGAAACCTTCAACGTCTTCTTCTTCTCCATCTTGATCAGAGTCTTCGTCCTCATCAGCGAGATCAGCATCTTCACCTTCCGCATTTTTCTTCGAGTCATCGATCGTCTTGTACTCCATGTTCTTGATGTCCAACGCCACGCCATAGCCCTGCAGCAACGTGTCCAGAGTCGAGTTCTTGGCGAAATGACGGACAATGTACTGTACTTGGTTCGACTCGGCAAGCGCTTTGAGTTCATTATGGAACGCGTAGAACTTCTCGGTACCGATCTCGCCGTACAGGATCGCAGTCTTCTCCACCGATAATGGCTGCGGATATTTGTGGTCGATGGCCATCTCCACGTCGTTCACTCCTGCTGCGATACACGTCTCGCCAGAAGTCTTTTCACCAGCGAGCACAGCACTCAGCTCGCTCGCAGTGCAAGCCACGGCTTCAATGCACTGCTTCTGGGAGTAAAAGACGGCCCAAGTATCAGCATTCACGCCACATGGACGCACGCCCGAGTCTAATCCAAGCTGTCGGTGCATCTCGACTTTCACCGAGTAGGTGCGCGTCGCGAGCATCAGCTCCAAAATCTAGAGGAGACGTAACAACAACAGATATCCACGTCAGGACAAACGGATCCAAGCAGTATATCCGTATTGCCACGTCACGTACGTTCTTGGACGCAGGTGCCACTTTTAGCGCCTCCTGCACGGCAAACTCCGCAAGCGCATCCACATCCGCGCTCTTGTCCGCGATCGCCGCTGTCTGCGACTTTAGGAGCTGCACGAACTGCCAAAAGAACGCCGGGTTCTCCTC
Source organism: Globisporangium cederbergense (assembly GCA_023334245.1). Taxonomy (NCBI): domain Eukaryota; phylum Oomycota; class Peronosporomycetes; order Pythiales; family Pythiaceae; genus Globisporangium; species Globisporangium cederbergense. Next base: position 26,073 of record JAASGO010000364.1, read on the forward strand.
CGCGAGGTATTCGCTATAAACACACACACGCGGACGTAAAGGCACACAGAAGCGCCACACAGTAAATAAAACATCAACGGTGTGAGAATATTCGAGATGCACCAAGCAATATGAGCTGCTCATGCTGTACCTGGTCTCCAGCAGCGGGAAGAGCGGGGAGCTGGGCCAGCTGGCGGTGAGATTTGCAGACACACCGCGCGCACTCGCCTGCGGGAGCTGCGGCGCGAGCAGCAGCGCCATGGCTGCCGCGCACGAGATCCACGCCGCCGGTCGCATTGTCGTCACTCGCTCACTCTCACTGTTGATTCCAAGTCTGTCTGCTCGCTTTCCACGCGGCACACTTTGCTCCGGGCTTCAACTCCTACAGTGCACGTCAAAAAGTTAGGGACAGCAAAAACAGTTGAATTATGTGGATTTTTCCCCCGAGTTTTGCGTCTGCGGAGGAGCTTTTTAGTCTTTTAGGAACGTCACTGGAGCCTGATGTCGTGACGAATGTGGAGCTGCAACCACCACAAATGGAATCCTACCAGAGAACCATCAGCTTTCCAGCCCGACTGCTGTGCTGGGCTGTTGAAAACGACCAAGTCTGTGAGGACGAATACTGTCTTCACCCGCACGACAGAGAGGAGAAGAAACCGTTGGACGACCTGCTCGAGATAATGGGGCGCGCCAAGCATACGCTGGACATCTGCATGCACTTGGTGACTCACGATCGTGTACGTACTGGCATGATCCGCTTTCTGATGTGTGTGCGAGCTTCATGCTAATCCTGTGGCGGTGTTTGCATTCTACTAGCTTGC
>JAASGO010000365.1:0-26871 GCA_023334245.1 Globisporangium cederbergense
CGTTCACGGACAGCTGTCCGCCGTCGATCCTCAAGCTGGCGCGCTCATGCCTGGAGTTCGACCCGCTGCGCCGCCCGACGGCCATGCAGATCATGTACGAGCTGCGCAACATTCTCAAGAACGAGCTCAAGTGAGGAGGGGTGATAACAACGAGAAAGCGACCTGCGAGAGTTGCCTTGTCTGCACTGGGGTGAATTGAGCAATTGAGTCGCTTGAGAGCCTATTCCTTAGACCTGGTGTTTAACAGAACGGAGCGAAGTAGCGACAAAGAGCTAATTGGTCGTGACAACCTTTCTGGTTTCGGAAGTATATGTTTGCACTGTTGTTTGCGTATTTCACTTGCCTTTGACGATCTGAATTCTGGTCTGTGTTCTTTCTTCTTTCTTATGAGTAACTTTGTGCGCAACATCTCGCTGATGAGATGGATTCTTTTTGTCTAAATGATGACCTCTGAAACGAAAACTGTAGAACTTGATACGAGAAGTCTTCGAAGAGAACACTCTCGAGCTCTGTCCGGAGGTACCTGACTGTCCCGGCGCCTCGAGTCCGTTCAACGTGAGGACAAACGTTTGCAATAATTCTTAGAAGTAGTGGAGCGCATCCAGAAAACAGAGTAGGCCGCTTTGTTGGTTGTTGCGATCAACCCTCTCAGAAGCTGGAACAGTTGGCTGGTTTGACCTGTTGATATTCCAAAATGGCAAATCAGAGGTATGATTCAGTTACTGGTTTTCACAACACACCAGACATGGTTCGACATCAGCGCAAGCTTCAAAGTTGTGAACCTAGTGAACAGACCACCGACTTGAACCGAATCCTTGATCACGTTGCGAAGCTCAGCGTCCTGTTCGTGTACGTAGCTCAGCATAAACTTCGCATGTGCACGCATACTGTATTCTGACTGACCGGTTGACATGAAATCCTTCCCGATATATCAGAATTCGAATATCAACAAAGATCTCCACTGCAACTATATCACCCAGCTCAAGCGCACGAGAACGAGTCGATCCTGACTAAGTTAAGGAACCTCGAGTCTTCTCTGTAGGATTCGGTGCATTGATACCAAGTCAACTGCCCAACGCGATGGCATCGACTGACTCCATATTCTAATGCTCGCATCTAAACTGTTGGAACCACGCTGAGAATCTCTTCCCGAGCCACCAAAGATCTAACTTCTGAAGTACGAGCCTTAAGAACTTTATCGTTTTCTATTCGTACATGGATAGGTCTGACACAAGTGGTCTGTATCCACGCTGTCATTCTGTTCTATCGCTGGCGATCACCATTGATGCGCTTTCAATTGAAGTAATGGCGCTCAAGCCCAACGCGGTCGAAAAGTGGTGTCATGAATTTACCTGGGATCTGGCACAATCGACTGCGGAAGATATCGACCTTGACGACCTCCGGATACATCTCGCAGAGCCACTCGAAGATGTGCACATGGTCACCCTCGTACGCGCCGTACGCGGCATTGAGCGAGCAACCCTCGCTTCTGTGCTTGCACAGGAACACCAGCGAGTTGAAAGCACCTCTTGTGGCGGCGTTGTCCATCGCGGCCGTGGAACACCTAGCGCTACTGTGCACGTGCAGCCACTGGGTCATCTCAAAAGAAGTCATGTCATCTTTGCACTCCTTCATGATGTCTCCTTTACGATTCGTGTGCAGCCACTGGACGACGCGCAAATGGCTGTTCACGGCGGCGCCTATCATTGCGCTTGGATAGCACTTGAGGTTATCGAAGCGGCTGTAAAGCCAGATGAGCATGTCCAGGTGGTCATTCGTGGCCGCCAGGGACACCATGCTGACGTCGTGGAAGGCGATGTCTGCGTTCGCTATCATCCACTGGACGATCTCCAGGTGCCCATTCCCCGCAGCCTCGGTGATGTTGTAGTACGGACGCTTTTCACTGGTGCGTTGCGCGTGGAGCCACTCAACAATCTTGAAGTGACCGCCTCCGCCTGCGTCAGCGGCCGCGTGCTCCTCAGCCCTTTTATGGTCATCGGTGTGCTGGCAAATGTTTCGAACGAGCCACTGGACCATGGCGAAGTGGCCATTCCGCGCGGCACGGCACAGTGCTGAGTCGTAGCTGTAGCCTTATCTTCTGTCGTCTACGAGAGCTTCTGCATCACGTAACAAGGTCTCACCTGTGCAGTAGAGCCACTCGACAATGTCAAGACGTCCGCTCCCCGCTGCGCGACTCAGTGCACCGCCGTAATGCGTCAGAGGGTACACCGCGTGAATAGTCTGTACGGCCTCCAGGCTGCAGTGCTCGGCTGCGTCCAGAAGAGCACTATTATCTCGATATAGTGAGAGCTCGGTCACCTTCATCAGCCACTTGACCATCTCGTTGTGGCCCCGTGAGGTCGCTGAATTCAACAAACTTCTGCTGAACCTCCCAAGCCATTTTCATGGAGCCACTGAGCTATCTCGATATGCCCAATCTCTACTGCGGTCTCCATTAGCCTCGAGATCACGTAGCACTTGTAGCCAGTCTCCACGAGGTACTTGAGGATGTCGAGATGCCCGCCCTTCGTCGCAGATATCAAGGCATTGGGATAGTGAAGCAGTCGGTAGCAGCTGCCGCATTCTCATGAAGCCACCTGACCATGGCGAACTGACCAGCGAGCGCAACAGGCGGTATGGCGGCTATCAGGTGCTGCTTGGTCGTCGCAGGCTGGTTCTGGAGTCACTGGAGCACGTGCAAGTGACCCGCACGCGCGGCGTTCTGGGCGCAGGCGAATATCGCTTCAACCCTGGCGCAGTTTGCGATAAACCACTCCATCAGGTGCACTTTGCCAAGCGCTGCTGCCTCCGCCACGCCTCTGGATACGTTTCCAGTCGGACAGTAATGCACGCACAGGCACTCGAGCAGCTCCACATTGTCGTGCCTCACTGCAAACACGAGCGCTCTGCTGAGCATGTGCAAGCGGTAGAGCGGTTCCATCTCCAGCGGTTCATTTGCGACCAGGTACCTGAGCAACGGGAGGTTGTTGTGCTCGCACGCGCGCTCGACAGTCCAGCGCTTGCGGATCTTGGGGTCGACGAAAGCGCTGATGGTCGGCGCCAGCACGTCGAGCTCCAGTCGCAACGCGCACACAAGCGTGACGGCGATGAGTGGCTGGTATTGAACGATGGGAGGCATATGGACGCTGAGGTTAGAGGCTGACGGCGCTCAGATTGCTGTTGATGCGCGTGGTGGAGGTTGGTGCTTGTGAAGCGAAAGGAAGGATGAGGATAGCGAGGAGGTCAATTTCAGCACTCCCAGAAGCAGCCGAAGGTAGTTTCTACATAAAAGAGACGTACATATGATTCATTACCGTACAGTAGACTTCTAAATATGTTCGCGCGTACTCATTCGAAGGTCTACTGCGCTGTCATGCTTTGAGAATCACGACTTCTCGATCACGGCAACTGAGTTGCCTGAACTCCGATTGACTGACAATTTTCCCGGGCCTCCTTTCCACACGAGAGAGGGCTGCAGACACCCGCGTGTCCATCTGAGCCGCCAGATTTTATGGATGCACTGCAACACGTTCATGACAAGGCAGGAACTGTGGGTAAACGAGGTCCATGTATTGCGTATAGCACAAGTAATGACTGCCTGATTGTACCAAATTGGAGAAGCTCGTATTTTTGGAGGCTACACAATGGTTGTTTGAGTTACTAATGTTAAGTTGTTTCTGATTTTCCGTTGAAACATGTACTAGATGTTTTGAGAGGGTACGTAAAATAATTCGGTCATTACTCGCGCTGTATACTGTATTCGCATTTCTCACTCTTCACTTGGAAACTGACCATCACTCACCGCCTCAATTCGGATCTGCGGTTCTGTACAGTACTATGCCTGGAAACTCGCAGGCGAGGATGGATGGCCATAAGAAACTTGCAACCAACCTGTGGCGGCTCTCCCAAGTGGCTCACTTCCCTCCCAATGAGCCGATTTCACCGTGGCACGTGTGACGTGACGAGTTTGGAAACGAGAGTCCATTTCCACTTGAGTGGATTTTCCTGTACCTGGAATGACTTTCGTCCAGGTATGAACCATTGGAGACCAGTCCTTTGACTAGTGAGAGCTACAACTCATGGCTCACCTGACGGTCGTAATGCCGTCAGCCCCAGCTCGTTTTGATTCGGCCCATTTCCCAAGTCGCAGTCGACCTCTTAAGCAACTCCACAACCCCTACCTGCCCAAGCTTCGTTCATAGCCAACGCCATGCAGTCACACTTCCTTATGATACTGGTCGTCTTGTTGCTGCTCGCCACCTCGGAGAGCTTTGTGGACGCGAAATCAAAGACGACCGCATCCCCCGGGGGAACAGCCCCAGTGACCGAAGGGACCCCAAGCAGCACTTCCATGGGCCGCACGTCCGGCTCCGGACACGGCTCGCACGCTGGTTCGACATCCAGCTCCAAAATCGCCTCACCATCATCCACGACTGGAGTGCCAAAGTCAGCACCGAAGAGCGCCAGCGCTCCGAGCCTCGTCGCTGGCGTGTGCACGCCTGTCGTCGGAGCCCTGACTGTGATGCTCTGGTAAAGAGAGAGAGAGAGTGAGAGAGAGTTTTACTCATCGCATCGCATGTTAGCATCTAACGTTATACAACTGACGTTCTAGTATCATTCGTCGTGAGGCTCAAATACGAGTGGAGCTCCAAAGGAAGTGTGTTTCCTGGTACAGTCGTCCACTGTAGAGATGGATCATCGTACTTCATATACCTCGCTTGGCCGAGTGGACAACATGAAAGCAGCACATGCCTAGCTGAGCTTCTTGAATGTGTGGTCGTATAATGGCGCTCGTTGGGCCTGGGTGCCAATGAAGTAGCTCCAGTGTAGGCGTGCGGGCACACAGCCAACATTAGTAAAGGGTACCAGTGCACAATGAGCAGCGGAATGATAACAAAACGTCCCACTTGCGTTTCAATTTATGTCATCGTGGCTCCTTCACGGGTCGGTGTCGCTTAGTGTAATCAACCAAGACCCAATTGTCATGAAGCAGGCAGTCCAGGCAAAAACAGGGGAAGATTCAGCACGTCGTCATAGCAACTTCAGTACATTCATTCAAGTGTTCATTCTTCCGCTTGCTTTCTACTTCTGGATCGATCAAGTCACGCTTTTTGGTTTCATTACAGTCAAACACACAAAACAAAAGCAGACCACATAAATCAGTCGCCATCTCAATCGTCCGGCATTGAAGACTTCACATCATCGCAGTAGCAATGCACACGTACCTTGTAAAAAAATAGAGATCGCTTCGCAGCCACACCACGCGTGTCTACTGGCGGAGCATGCGGCCGTAGCCGCGCATGGGCGAGTCGTGGAGCGTGGTAGCCTCGTCGGCAGCGCCGCGGTCCTCGCTGGACTTGGCGGCCTCGGCGTCCTGCGGATTCGTCGGGTCGATCACGCGGCCGTTCTTGAGCGTGTACGGGTCGTCCTTCAGCGGACTGGCGCTGGACACGGTGAGTGCGGCGCACGCAACGGCCGCGAGAGCGAGGAAGCGCAGGAGCGATACCATCTTCGCTTGCTTGTCTGCTTGCTTGTGTTTCTGTCTGGCGGTGAGTGTGGAAGTGGCGGCGTCTCGATGTGGCGGGCGAGTGTAAAGGAAAGCAGCGAAAAAGAGCCGGATGACTATCACTCTGGTACAAACCTGGACAGATTGACCTTGAATACCAGCCTACGCCGCAGATGCTTACATGATAGAAATGATTCACCTGGCTTTAGTGTTTGAAGTATCAAAAGCGCTTTCCACATCTTTAGAGCATTCTGATTGGCTGGAATACAAAAACCTCTCAAATATGCTTGTGGTCGACATTTTACAGAGGAGAGTTCGATTTTGGTCGCGTTTGCTATTAGAGAGAAACACCTGTCAAAACCGTTTGCATAAAGTTCCCTCTCCTCATTCTCATCTTGAAAAATGAGCATAAAACTTCACTGGCGTTCCGCTCAAACAGCGAACGCGACGAAAATCGCGTTCCACTCGTAAAATGTCGACCAAACAAGCAGATAACCAAACTGACCTACACTCTTGCAAATGTACATACACTCTTGAGCGAACCGCTATGTAAAAGTGAACCGTCCGAGGGAGGAAAAAAACGCAAGAAAAAGCTCAGCCAAGCTGTTGACCAGCCGCATCTGACTGTGCTGGAAAAAGTGGGGAATTCGATGGTGTTCGGACTTCAACAGTCGCGCCCACCCACATCACCCCACACCACATCACAAGCACAAATCTGCCTACCAAACGCCATGACGTCCGCCGTCGCGCCTAGTGGTAGCACCTCCTGCTTTATGCACGGCCTGCGCACACCCCTCCGTTCGACCGCAGACAACGCAGCACCTGCAACAGCAGCAGTCAACACTGCGCAGGGCATTGGCGACGCGAACGCGACGGCTGGCGAAGCCGTCGCGGCGCTGTTGCTGGACACCGCTAAACGAGAAGAATGGGAGACGGCGCGCGCGCTGTTGGCGTCCGAGAATAACCTTCGCTTGCTGCTTCGTGGTGATCAGCAAGCAGTATTTTTCTTGTTCGAGCATGCGGTCCAATCCGGAGCCGTGTGTCTGCTGGATGAGCTTCTCAGGAGCGGTCTTCACGAGCGAGTGGAGGGAAGCCAGCGATTTGTACGACAACTAGTGGTCCGAATTGTGCAGGAGGGCGATGCGGAGATGCTGGCGTTGCTGCTGCAGAGAGCGCAAGCGGACATGCAAATCGAGCGAATAGCAATGGAGAACCAAGATGACATAAACGGATGTGAACCAGATCCGCTGCTACTGGCGGTGCAGCAGGACAACGAACCACTCATAAACGTACTGCTCGATTTTGGCGCGGACCCGAATGCCCAGTCCAGTGCCAGTGATACTGGAACCTGGACTGCTCTACATACCGCAGCAGAGTGGGGCAACAGCAGCGTCGTCACACGACTGCTACACGCTGGAGCTAAGGCGGACGCTCGGTTTTCTGAAGGCGAGACACCATTGCACGTCGCGGTTCTCGGCAGCCATATCAACACTGTAAACGTGCTGCTGAGTGCTGGTGCTGACGTCAACGCACACAACGGAAACGGTCAGACGCCACTTCACATCGCGTCGATCGAGGGCTCGACGAGCGTTATGACTGCCCTAATTCAGCACGGCGCGCTCGTGGACGCTCGTGACGAGAACGGGTGCACGCCACTGCACGTTGGCGCGTTCTTTGACGAGAACGGTGCGCGGTTCGCCAGAGGGGTCGAGGACACGCAGGCGGCGGTCGTGAGGCTGCTGTTGAAGCATGAAGCGGATGTTGGAGTGCGCGACAATGAAGGTTGTACGGTGTTGGAGAGCGCCCAGAGAGACAAGTACGATGCGATTGTGGACGTGTTGGTGGACCACATGCAGCGTCACAAGAGCACACGACGACGCCGTTCATGATGGAAAGAGCGTGGTCATCTTTAGAATACAGTTATCAGCCCACGGGATTAATCTATTGGCCACACGTGCATCAGTACTGCTTGCCTTAACGAAGGCTATCGCACAGAGACTCGCCCACACACCCGCTGAACCCACTCCCCCATCTGCTCGGGCTTTATCTCGATTTTCGCCGCCTCAGACACAAACCCAAGCGCCCAATAGCCAGTCGCAATGGAACTCGCCTCGCCGCCCTCTCCTTCTCGCGCTTTATCCTCGCCCAAGCCGCAGTTCTCGCACACGGCGCACCGCCGCGCATTCCCGCTCACCGCCGCCCACGTTGTGTGCCAGATACGCAACGGCCTCGAGTCGCTGGCGTCGCACATCAGCAGCTTCACTGACTCGCCGGTGCGCAAGCGCTGGAGCATCTCGCAGGCGTGCGAGCGCCGCGACCTCGCACTTCTCAGGTGCCTTGTGCTGAGCTACTGTCCGAACGCAACAGCGAGTGACAGTATGCGCGAGGCCTGTTTACTGGACAAAGTACACCTCGTGCAGTGGATCGTGACCAACTGCAAGGGTCTGGACTGGTGGCCCTACACTGCGGCTGCCGGTCACCTGCACGCGCTGCAGTGGCTCAAGATCAACGCACCAAAGGAGAGAGCGCACTTGAGATGCGCGATTCACTACGCTGCACTCAGCAGCCCCTTTGTCATTGTCAAGTGGCTCATTGAGAACGTCGAGCGCGACAAGAGATCCACCCCATCGATGAAGCTTCTGAGCTCCACAAGGCGATCCAGGCCGGCCACCTCGAAGTCCTCAAGTACCTCCACGAGCTGCGGTTCCAGCTCGTCCCATGGCTCTTTATCAACATGAGCGACCACGGTGCTGGCGCTGGCAACTTGGAGATGGTCCAGTGGCTTTTCGAGAACGGCTACCAGCCAGCGCACTACACCATAAAGTAGCGCATGTCATGACTATCGAGTGGTTCCACACTACGTACTCGGATGTTGTGACTGTCAGAGCGCTCCGCACACTTCACAGTCGCCAAAATTTGAGCTTCGTGTCACCTCTGGTGCTGTCAGAGGGGAAGGAGCGCCCGTGCCTCCGCCCTAGTAACTTGAGCGAAGGAAATGGTGGAAGCTCGAACTGGGTTCCAGTGGCCTCGTACTTGAGATCGGCGCTAATACGCAGACGAATTGACAAGCTGCATCGCCAAATGAGAGCTGCACCGTAGAGTTCATCAGGAGGCGGGTTTTCGCTATAACAAGGCACTGGAGTGAGAGGATTCGCAAGTCCCTTCTCGTCCACGTGAAATCAGTCAACTCTGCGAGTTCAAGTGGAGTCGGTACAGTGTACCACACGCCAGTACTGCAAGTTGATTTCGCTGAAGAGTCGCCGAGCCATCTGCGCATTTTCTGAGCTCCATCGTCACACACGCACCAAACTCAACCCACAGACACCACGCATCCTGCAATGGAGCCACCGCCCACACCCTCGAGCGCGATCTTCTCGCACACAGCGCACCGTCGCGCGTTCCCACTGACAGCTCCCTCCCTGCTCTGCAGGTCGCGCGCGGAGCTCGAGCCACTGGCGTCCGTGATCAGCAGCTTCATCGACCCAGTCGTCCGCAAGCGGTGGACGATCCGACAGGCATGCGAGCGCAATGATGTCGCGTTGGTCAAGCGCCTGGTGAAGCACGAATCTGTGAGTGCACACCCGCGGTACCGCTCGCACGTGTTCAGCGAAGCGCTGGTGCACGGCGTGCGGCATGACAACATGGAACTGCTCGAGTGTCTACTTGGGTATTGCCCGAAGGGCTCTGCGTCCAAAGGCATGGTTGAGGCCTGCTCTCTGGGTAAAGTACACCTCATGGACTGGATTTTGAAGAACTGCGCGACTCTGGTGTGGTCTTCAAAGTTCGCAAACGCCGCTGCGGCTACTGGCCACCTGAATGTGCTTCAATGGCTCAAGACCAACACACCAGGTGGAGCCGACCCCAAGCTGCTGACAAGCGCGTTGCAACATGCTGCGCTCGCTGGGAATCTCACAATCGTCAAGTGGATCGTGGATAATGTGAACCGCAGTGAGATCCCAGTCTTCGACCAGTCGTTTGCGCTCCACAAGGCGATCCAGGCCGGCCACCTCGAAGTCCTCAAGTACCTCCACGAGCTGCGGTTCCAGCTCGTCCCATGGCTCTTTATCAACATGAGCGACCACGGCGCTGGCGCTGGCAACTTGGAGATGGTCCAGTGGCTCTCTGACACAGGCTATCGTGCGTCTACTATGAACGCTTTCAAGGCTGCGGTTGAGAAAGGACACCTCGCGATTGTCCGCTGGCTTGTAGAGAAAGCGCAGGACAACTACGACTTCAACCAAGCGTTCATAGACGCAGCGGCCAACGGACACCTGGAGTTCGTTCAGCTGTTCCACAGCCGCACATCCATCGACCGCTACGAGTCGACGCTCGCCTTAGCTGCAGGCAATGGACACCTTGAGGTTGTCCAGTGGCTCTTCCAGAACGCACGTCCAGCGACCCCCAGCTTGTCGTTCCTGAGCTCAGTTTTGCCCCCAGATACCCGTGAAGAGCGCGCAGTGAGCGAAGCGGCCGGTAATGGCCACGTGGAAATCGTTCAGTGGCTCCACGCGCAGATCGCTGGCAGAGAGAGATCGCCAGAGTACAGCATCGCAGGAGCTGCGGAGAAAGGACACCTGGAGCTTGTCCAGTGGCTCGTGCAGAACTCCAAACCCGGGCTCAAATACAGTCTGGACTCTGCGGCGGCGAGTGGCAACCTGGAGCTGCTCAAGTGGCTCAAGGCGAACACTGACTCTTTTTGCTCAGAGGATGCGATGAATGATGCGGCGGCCAACAATCACCTCCACGTGCTCCAATGGCTGCACGAGCACTGCGCTGCTTCGTGTTCCAAGGCCGCGATGAACAACGCAGCTGTGAATGGCCATTTGAAAGTGGTCAAGTGGCTTCACGCTAATCGCACAGAGGGCTGCTCAGTCTTGGCCATGAACAACGCCACGTCCCTCGAGACGGTTGAGTGGCTCCATGAGAACAGGAGTGAGGGCTGCACACCCCACGCGATGAACAACGCGGCCGAGAGAGGCGACTTTGAGACACTGCTGTTCCTGCACGAGAACCGAGGGGAGGGTTGCACCATCGACGCAGCAGTGAACGCCGTTTTCCAGGGCCATGACGACATGTTCCAGTGGCTCTGCGAGCACTACGCGATCAGCCAGGAGACGACCCGACGCCTCGTGCAGAAGCGTGTCCCCTATGACGAGCAAACTGTGGCGTCCATCATCGAGCAAGACAGGGCACAGCGCGAGCAGGCTGAATGAGTTCACTCGCTTTGAGCATGAGGAATGAGGAATCGAGGTTGGAGAACTGTGTGGGAATGGCAAATCACAAACTGTACCCCATCACAAGTAGCTCCATATCGCCCTAATATAATCGTCACCACCACGTACGCGCTATCCCACGCTCTATTGCCGCAGTCCCCACCTGCTGCTCATCGCGGTCTTCGTCGTGTGCAAGCTGCACGAGGGCTCAATGCGCTCGCTCCCTCGATCAGCACCTTCATCGGCCCTCCGGTACACACGAAGTACCGCTGGACCATCCAGGAAGCGTGAAAGCGAGATGATATTCAGTTGTTGAAGCGCCTGATCGTCCACGAGATCGCCAGTGCGCACTCAAAGTACCGCTCACACGTGCTCAGTGAAACGATGGTACTCGCAGTCAAGCATGACGACGTGAAGCTGCTCGCTTGGCTGAGAGCGTCTGCCGAGTCCGACAGGATACGCGACGTAGGACTTTGCGCACGCAGCCGCGTTAGGTAAAGTGCACCTTGTGAAGTGGCTCGTGACGAATCACAGGGACATGTAAGCGAGCGTTATGTACTCCATTAGATCCGCATCTGCTGGCCACACCACGTGCTTCAGTGGCTCAAGGAGAGGAACGCACCCGCCATCGACTGGCATCTTGTTTGCGTCTTGAAGAACGCGGTGCAAGGGAAATGTCTGAACGTCGTCAAATGAATCCACGAGACGGTGCGGCGCGATAACATCCCAAGCAAGAACGAGCAGCAGATACTGGGAAGCGCTCTGGGGGGGGGGTCTCGACGTTTTTCAGTGGCTCGCTTGCACTGTGCGTGAGGTCACATTGTGCCCAGAAGAAGCCGCAGTGCGGGAAGTCGCGGGCATCGATCGCCTCAACATTGTCGAGTGGCTTTTCGCACTCTGGAGAAGCAAAAAGCGGCACCCTACCTACAAAAATATCGAGGCTGCGAAGAATGGTCATCTGGAGATCGTTAAGTTGATCAACGCGGGCACCACCACGGAGTACGCGTACTCTGAGATCGCGTGACAAGTGGCGGTGTATGACCACCTCGACCCAGTGACTGTACGTGCACAGTAGCGCTAGGTGTTCCACGGCCGCGATGGATAACGCCGCCACAAGAGGCGATTTCGACTCGCTGCTGCTCCTGCACAAGCACAGCAGCGGGGGTTGCTCGCTCAATGCCGCGTACGTCGCGTACGAGGGTGACCATGTGCACATTTTCGAGTGGCTCTGCGAGATGTATCCGGAGGTCGTCAAAGTGGACGGCTTCCGAGAGCAAATCCATGCACCTCCGGGTTTCACGTCACCGCTGCTGGACCCTTTCGGACAAGAACGTCAGTACTACAACTGAACGGAACGAGCGAGACGTGGCTGCCAACTCGAGAGAAAGACCAGCTAAAGATCGCATAGTGTGTCGGACATCATTCTCTTTGTCACGATCGATAGGACCAAATTTCGGCGCTTTCGGATGTCAGTGGCCTGATTTCTGACCCTGAGATGTTCTCAGAAACTAGATTCCGCTATGGAGAAAGAGGATTTTCATTTGCAAAGAAGACCACGCGACCCACGACGACATGGCGCCTCTGTCTTCATCCGGATCGGCGCCCGCTGCTGCGGCGTACGGCAGCCACCGCCTGCCGCTCGTCGCCGTCTTCGTCGTGTGTGCCGCGCACCTGCGCTCCAATGCGCTGGCGCCGACCATCAGCGCGTTTATCGACGTGGGTGTCCGCAAGCGCTGGACCATCGAACACGCGTGTGAGCGCAATGACCTTAAGCTCCTGCAGCGTCTGGTTGACTACGAGACAACGAGCCACCCACCTTTGTACAGGGCGTACATGTTCAGCAGAGCGCTCGTGCATGCTGTAAGACACGACAACGTAAAAATGCTCGCGAGTTTATGTGTCTATTGTCCGAATGGAAACGCGTCGACAGGTATGACAGAGGCGGCTTCTCTGGGCAAAGTGCACGTTATGGAGTGGCTCGTCGTGCATTGCACCAAGGTCGAATCGCTTGCTGTCTACGCCGAGCCTGCTACTTATGTAGGCCATGTGAACGTGCTCCAGTGGCTCAAGCTCCACGACTCACAAGCTGATCAGCACTTCGCGAGCTCTATTATTAACTCGGTACTTGGAAATCAGTTGGTGATTGTCCAGTGGCTCCATGCGAACGTGCTGGAAGTCGACCAAACGCAGCTGTTTAAAGCTGATAACGTCATGTCGTGACTTCAGAGTGCATTGACAATGGGCGATCTTGACATGCTCAGATACCTTCACGACGACCTGGGCTACAGGTTCGCGAAGCCCATGCTCCACCTGAATGAAACCGTGGCGTCTGGGAACCTCGCGATGCTTCAATAGCTCTATAATCATGACTACAGAGGTGTCACCAACTCGGCTATCCTCGCTGCTGCGGAGCGAGGCTTCGTTGCCATTGTCCAATGGCTCATCACAACAGTACTGGTTGTCGAGACGGGCTACGATGAAGCAGTTATCGAGATGGACTGCAATGGCGCGTTTGTCAAAGCCGTAGAGCACGGTCATCTGGAGATTGTCGAGCTGCTGTTTGACAGGATGTCGTCCAAGCTCGATTTCATGAGCACGCTGGACGGTGCTGCGACAAACGGACACCTCCCTGTCGTCCAGCTTCTCTTCAGGAAAGGTGCCGGCGCTCTAGGACCTCCAGCTCAGGTCATGAAGACGTCAATCATGTCGAATGCGGCTTCACACGGCCATCACGAGATCGTCCAGTGGGCGTTCACGAGCATTCCCAGTCAGTCCCAAACTCGAGGGAGCCTCGCGAATGACTACGCTCACTTCTACAACGTCTTGTTGCCAGTGGCAGCCGCCGATGGCGACCTGAATACCGTTCAGTGGTTCATGTCCAACCTGCAAGGGTTTGCCTTTCTTCATAAGTCCACGGAAGAGAAAGCAGCCGCCAGAGCTGCAGGGAACGGTCATGTAGCGGTTGTCAAGTGGCTCCACTTGTATTGGACGGATGGGGACAAGCCGATGTACGATATCATGTTCGCTGCGCAGAATGGCCACCTGGAGCTCGTCCAGTGGATGGCACTGAATGCGTACGTGAGCTACGACGCGTTCATGACGGCGAACGTGGCAGCAAATGGTCACTTGGCGATGCTGCGGTGCTTGCATGAGAACGTCCCTTATTGCATATGGCACAGCGATGTGATGGACGCTGCAGCGGAGAACAACCACCTCCACGTCGTGAAGTGGCTTCATGCCAATCGCAAAGAAGGCTGTACCGTCAAGGCAATGAACACCGTAACTTCGCTGGAGATGGTCGAGTGGCTGCACTTGAACAGGACTGAGGGCTGCACGACCGATGCGATGGATACTGCGGCCAGGAACGGAAACTTTGAGATCTTGCTATTTCTCCACGCGAACCGCACCGAGGGCTGCACAGTCCTCGCAGCTTACCATGCGCAGTCGAGTGGCCACGCAGTGATCGCGCAGTGGCTACTGCACGAAGTGATCCACCAAGCTAGCGGTGAGCGTTTCTCGCTCCACATGCTCGAAGGCGCGGACAAGGCGAACGCTCATTACATCAATTGACTGGAAGCATCCAGATCGATGGGCTGAGTCGCAGTCTCCTCAATTGCTGAGCGGACAACTCTCAGCTCATATTGGAGTCTAGCTGGAACGCCGGTACTACAACTCGACTACGCAGTTAATTTTCTAGTAATACTCAAGACCTAAGAACGAAAACCTTTCGACCGTGTTTGTTGTTCCACGAACTCCTCGCTCGCGAGTTTAGAGCGCGCAAAAGTAGAGAGTCCTAGGGTCCAGCCTACCAACACGCCTAGACTCACTTGCAACTCAGCGAATGCTTCACGACCTACTTCAGCGTCCGATATACGATAGAATCCAAGCTTCAGGCAAATATAAAGAAGCATTCAAGTGTCAGTCTTGGCTGCAAGTCAGTTGCACCCGCAATACTAGACTCAACCCGCCATTCTAGACCTCAATCAAGCTATAACGAGCCGCACAGCGAGCATAACAGACGTGAAGAGGCCCACGCTACTAGTAGCGGCATGTCGATAGACACCGTGGCTTCGTTACACTGCTGAGCGGTTGCAGCTCCTTCTGTGTGAAGCTGTATTTGGTCAGACCGATTTTACAGGAAAACGAGAATGCCAAGTGCAAGAACAGCAAGTCAGCGGACAGGTGGAAGACCAGCCTCCGAGACTAACTCGCAGTTTAGGACACTACCGTATCTCGGTTCTCTTTGGCTAAGCTCAGCCCAAGCGTGTCGACACTCAGGTGGGCGGTGCGCTTTCTCATTCACTCTCTCTCAACTGATCACCCACCAAGGTCAGCTGCGATCAGTCTGACGACCAGCAAATACTCGTGATACTTCAGAACCATCGAGGTTATCTTATGTCCAATCCAAAGCAAACGCATTATGAATCTGACTATGAACGAGCTCGCGGGTACTTTGTCCGATCCAACTCTTCCAGCAAAGGAGACATGAAGTCTGGTCGGTCAGAGTCGACGCTTTCGTAAATGACGTCGAGCTTCATCACTTCTGGATATGTTTCAATCAGCCACTCGAAAATCGCCATGTGGCCGTTGAAATGGGCGTTCACAGCCGCTTGGATCGTACAGCCTTCGCTGCGGTACGCATGCAGAAACAGCAAAGTCTCGACGTCACCTCTCTCCGCAGCCCTATCCATCGCATGCGTGGTGCAGCCCTCGGTACGGTTCCAGTGCAGCCACTCGGTCATCTCGAAAGACGGAGCGTAATCCATCGCCTCGATAGTACCGCGTTCGGGTCGGTTTTCATGCAGCCATTGGACGATCTCCAGGTTGTCCTCCTTCGCGGCACCGCATAGGGCCTCTTCGGAGCAACCTTCAGTGCGGTTCGCATGGAGCCATTCGAGGATCTCTAACTGGTCCATCTCTGCAGCAGTGTCCATCGCTGATTCCGAGCAGCCGACAGTCGTGTTATCGTGAAGCCACCTGACCACTTGCAAATCACCACACTCGATTGCGAAGTCCAGTTCGATAGAATGCGGAACTCGATCGGAGTTCTTCACGAGCCATTCGATGATGTCGAGGTTCCCGTGAGCCGCCGCTTCCGACCAATCGTACTGTGGACGTCCAGGTCCTGCTCGATGCGCGTGAAGCCACTGGATGATCTCGAAGTGGCCACAGCCTGCTGCTCGACTCACAGCCACTTGCTCCGCTGCAGCAGGAGACCTGCAGCCGTCGCGGAGGTTGCGGAAGACCCACTTGGTCATGTTGAAGTGGCCATTGGCAGCAGCGCCGCTCAATGCGTTTCTGTAGACATCTCCAGACAGGCGACAGCGACGGAGAAACTGGGCGGTCTCGAGGTGGCCGCTCTCCACGGCTTGCAGGAAAGGTGCGTCGTAGTTGGTCGTGGTCCGGCTATTCTCAATCAGCCACCTCACAGTGTCGGTCGACCCTTTACTGGCAGCTTCACAGAGCGCCTCTCGAATATCGAAGTCCTTACAGACGTACTTGTGGACCAATTCGGCCAGCTCCAGATCTCCAGCACTGACTGCCATCTCGATAGGAGACAGGAGATCGAATGAGTCCTCTTCATATTCGTGTCGTCGCAGCTCGTAGAGAAGCTTGGTCATGGCGAGGTCTCCTTCTTCAACCGCGTCGCAGAGCGCGTCGACTTCGATCTCCGCTGTCACAGCATCTGATTTGATGTTCTCGTAGAGCCACTTGACAGCCGTGAAGCGTCCATCACGCGCGGCGTGGCGGATTGCGTCGGCCAAGTGCTCTTCGGCGTCTGGGTCGTGCTCCTTGAGCCACTGCAGGACCTCCAAGTGACCAGCAGCTGCAGCTTCAGCAGCGTACACTGAGCTCCACACAATCTTCTCGTGGTTCGCGATGAACCACTCCATCAAGTGAATTTTGCCCGACAGCGCGGCCTCAGTCATGCCCTGGCCAATGAACCCCGTGGGGCAGAACGCGTGCAGGGCCTCGAGCAGCTCGATCGCATTCTCGTGCTTCACGGCGTACGCCACCGCTTCACCAAACACGTGTGCTTGGTACAGTGGGTGCGCACTGAGCGTCTCAATTTTGATCAGACGCTGCAAAAGCTTGAGGTTACCCAGCTCGCACGCGTCCTCGATCGTCCACGTGTGGTCCGTGAGAAAGGCGCTGATCACGGGTACAAGCGGCGTTGGGAGCGCGCGGGCAGAGCACATGAACGACACGGCAGTTAGCGGTAGAAGCGGGCGGTGCAGATGCTGGTGCAACGCCTGCTGTGCCGGGGTGGACGGCGGCGGCGGCACTACAGATGATCGCTGCATTCTCGTCCTTGTGCTTGCTATGTGTGCAGAAATGCGAATGAGATGCCAACAGTTGTCGTGGACGCATACCGAATTGAGAACCGGTTACTGATGTATCATACCGGTTATGAACAGCCAATCAGTTTGATGGTGCAGCACCAGTATATGATCGCCTCAGAAAATCGCCAACTTACCATGAGATACCAAAGTACCAACATGATTCGTTCACGACCTTCTGTTTTTTTATTCGGGTCGATACACTACATAAACGCAGAGCACCTGACAACCTCGGAGTAGGCATCTCCGGGCACCCGGACTCGAGGAGCCCAGGTGAGTAAGTGTTCGAGGAAGATGTCACGCGCAGCATTCACGTCTCGGTCCATCGTCAGCTCACAGTTCTTCCTGGTACACTTGGTTCTCGTGTGCGCTTGGTAATGCGTGTCGAACTTCCGTGTCGCCTGACACCATACATCTCCAGCTGGCAGACTTGGGCATTCCGTCGAACTGATTACTTGAGTACCAATGTTAGCTATTGTGCCAATGCTGTGGATCATGTGACCGTTTTTTGGTGCATTTTAGACAAAAAGTACAACTTCGTGTCAAATCGTGTGCAGTTGGTATCATCGCAACAGTTCGCTCTCCAAGACAGGATGAAGAGATCCGCCGATGCGCCAGGCGCGTGCGCCCAGCCGCCGCCTTCGTACGATCCCCAGCGACGGCACTGCAACCCCCAGCGGCGACACCTTCCGCTGACTGCTGTCTCTACTGTCTGCATGATGCACGCGCTTCCCGACACGCTGCCGTTGACGATCAGCAGCTTCGTCACAAAGGAGCGCTGGACCATCGAGAAGGCGAGCGAGCTGGGCTCAACGCCACTATTACAGCATATGCTCACGCTTGAAGATGCCCGAGCACATCCTCTCTACAAGTCGCACTTCTTCAGTCGCGCGCTGGTGCACGCGGTGAAGCATGACAATGCGATGGAGCTGCTCGAGTGCTTGAGCGCGTACTGTCCGCGCGGTAACGTAGTGGCGGGCATGACGGAAGCAGCGCGCTTGGGCAAGGTGCCTGTGATGGAGCGGCTCGTCGCGAACTGCAAGGGCAATATCACGTGGAGTCCGGATTTCGTGTGTGCCGCTGCGTCTGGTGGCCACTTGGATGCGCTCCAGTGGCTCAGGACGCACTTTCCTAAGGGGATCCAGAACTGGGAACGCTCCATCTCGAGGGCATCGACTGCTGGCCATCTCCAGACTGTCAAGTGGCTTCATGAGAACGTACCTCGCTCCAAGTTATCGACTCGGGAGAGGGCCTTTACACGGAAGCATGGAGCGAAGCAGCCAGAGCGAGCTCGCGTGAAAGATCTCCTTGAGAACGGGTACAAGCATCTCGGCTTTGACGATCCCGTCGACAGCGACCTGGCGTCCATCTGGAACGATGATCTGACTGAGTGGTTCCAGAACGTGCTCTCTTCAGCGTCAGAGAAGGGCCACACTGAAACTGTGCGCTGGCTGATCGAGCATGGACCGAAGCTGCATTTTTACGACAGCGTGTACTTGATGGCATTGGAGAACAACCACCTCGAGATCGCTCGGCTGGTTCATCCGTTGCTTCGGTTCCCAGGTTGTTACGCCCAATCGATGTTGGTTGCAGTCAGGAGAGGGCATTTCGACATCGTCAAGTGGATCTATCGAGACTTGCGCGGAGGCTGCTCGTCCGCAAATGAAAGCGACAGCATCGCTGTCAGTTACGCTACAGGGAACGGGTTCTTCCCGATTGCTGAATGGCTTCACGCGCAACGACGAGGTCAAGAAACGCCAAGGTACCACCTGTACCCTGCCATCGCAAATGGTGAATTCGAAAGTGTCAAGTGGCTTGTGGAAAACTTCGACCCAGACCTTCACGATCAAGGTAATTTGGATGTCGCTGCGTACAGCGGTAATCTTGAGATGCTGATTTGGCTCAAGAGTAAGTGGAAGGTCGGCTTCTCTTCGGACGCGATGAAATATGCGGCGAAGAAAAACCACCTCCATGTCATGAAGTGGCTTCATGAGATCGGCGCAGAATGTACTCCCGCGGCGATGGACGAAGCCGCGAGCAACGGCCACCTGCGTGTAGTCGAGTGGCTCCACGAGAACCGCAGCGAAGGATGCACGACCCGAGCAATGGACAGAGCGGCGAAGAACGGTCATCTCCACGTCGTCAAGTGGCTTCACAAGCACCGCACAGAAGGTTGCACCACCAAGGCGATGGATAAAGCTAATACACTGGAGATTGTCGAGTGGCTACACGCGAACCGCACCGAAGGGTGCACCACCAAGGCTATGGACAATGCTGCGAAGAATGGGGATTTCGACACGCTGCTGTTTTTGCACGAGAACTACAATGCTGGGTGCACCATCGAGGCAGCTGTGTTGGCTTCCATCAGAAGACATGGAGATATTATTCTCTGGCTGGTGGAGAACTACCCCGACGTCATCAACATCGACGAGCTTCGAAGCACTTACATGGGTGATGGGGCTTTCATCGCAAGTTTGTTTGCGAGAGTGGAGAGTGTGAAGCGTCAACGAGTCGCCTAGGATGGATCGAGCAAAGTGGAGACAAGTGGAGGGTAGCGTTGCATCAACTGTGTGTGTGCGCGTGTGTACGTGAGGGGAGGGAGCTTGATTTCGCCTTTCGAAATCAAGCATACCGGTTGATAAATTCCACTTGGTGTGAGGAAAATGTGTTATGTGCGTTTGTTGTGCTTCGTGTCAATTTTTCCACTGGCGGAGTCAGAAAAGTAAACACTGTGGGGTTTGGCCTTTGATTACAAGTTCGGGTCCGTCGGAATGCTCCACGAAGAAATAACATGCACGAATTTCCGCTCTTTGCTGGCGGCTGCTGCCACGGTTGAGGCGATCGCAGTGCTGGCCTGGGACAACAACCTCACGCTGCCGCTGCTGTCGGGACTCTTCCTTCAACTCTGCTCGCTCGCGTTCGGCTTCGAGTACTAAATCAGGGAACAGAATGATCTCGAAACTTGTTCTTCGTCAATTTCATTGGTAAACACAGTGCATCAAGTTGTGAAGAATTCTCACCTGCATATGGATAAAGTGGCCAGCTACGACAGCTCCGAAATGTTTACACACACAAGCATTGGATCACTTCTCTCCGTCAATCAGATCAGTCATGCCATATCAGTCAGTGGTGCTGGTTCTATTTGGAAAATTCAGATCGGTCTTAAGCCGTTGCTATCCTTCTTTGCAAGCTTATGATCCAACCAAGCTTTCATGGACTCAGACCTAGCTCGACGTATAGACAGATGCTTTACCCTTGGGGGCTACGCTCGCTCAAGCAAATTCCCGGATGGCAGGTTACCAACTGCTTCGCTGACGTTTGGTCCTGCCCAGCTTCTCAAGTACAGACGCATGAAATCGGGCGGGGATAGACGAGTTGATGATGGATCTCTCGAAGCTTGACGACACCAAGGTACGTCTGGAGTAGCCACTCGAAATTGGCCATGTGGCCTCCCGCTAACGCATCCGAGGCAGCCTTCGTCGTGCATTATTCGGTGCGATTGGCGGACAGGAAGAACAAAGTATCAACGTCCCCTTTCGATGCGGACTCTTAACTTGTTCCAATGGTGCATCCTTCAGTGCAGTTCTCGTGCAGTCGCTTGACCATCTTCAACGAAGGCGCACTATTCATCGCGTTGGTGCTGCAGCTTTCTGTACGATTCTCATGAAGCTACTTGGCAGTTTCGAAGTGACCGGACATTGCGACAGCACCCTATACCATCCACCTCTGCACACCAATATCAGCACGCAGTAATCGTTTCATTTCTTGCTCACAACAACAAAATAGATCCAAGCATGAAGCACTTGGCCACCGTGCCCGGTACGCGTTCCCACCCTCCGTTGTTAAAGCATGAGGACCCCACGCAGTAGCAGCAGCGCAGCCACCCTCGCCCATGTCTACCGCTTATCGCAGCCTCCGCAGTTTGCTCGGCGCACGCGCTGCCAGACCCGGTGTCCTCGATCGTCAGCAACTTTGTCACCTCCGAGCACTGAACCATCAAGAAGGCAAGCGAATTGGCCAATCGCGATCTACTGGCGGACGTGATTCGTTTATTTGAACCCTTGGATGGAATGCATCCACTGTACACCTCGCACGCGTGCAGCCGCGCGATGGTAAATGTTGTCAAGCACGAGAACGCCATAGAGTTGCTCGACATGATAAGTCATTTCTGTCTCGAGGACGGATTCCTTGTAGCTCTTCTCCCAATGACGGAAGCAGTGTCTCAGGGCAAGATCCACGTGCTCGAGTGGTTCTTTCATAACCATGCGCCTGTCTTCTGGTGCTCTACATTTGCCTGTGCAGCCGCAGCTTTCGGTCATTTGGATGTCCTCTAGAGGCTCAAGACGCACTATTCTGAGGACGAATATGAATGGAATGAAGACGTCATCAGCGCGTCTACCCATGGCCGTCTCGAGATCGTTAAGTGGCTGTACCAGAACGTGCCGTCCGATTCCTGAACTAGTGAAGAGGCTCGCTTCATGCTGGAACAAAACTTGGGGTTAGCGGACCTCAAGCGCGCGAGGCGAGTTCTCGAGCAAGGGTACGAGCACATCGGGCTCTCGGAACCCGCAGCCGGCACTCTGGTGTCCTTCTGGAACAAGAGACTGACCAGATGACTGCAAACGTGCTTCTGCGAGGCGGCTAAAGAGGGACGCTCTGAGAGTATGCAGTGGCTGCTTAGCAACGGAGCGGAAGCGTTCCTGTATGACCGCGCATTCGACCTCGCGACGCACAGCGTCCGCGTCAAAGTCGCGGAGCTACTTCGGTGCATGATCACCTCGGATCGCCACTACTCCGATGCGTTACTCGCCGCGAGCCAGAACGGCCACTTTAAGTTCGTTCAGTGGCTCTACCGAAATCTGCACAAGGGCTGCGCGTTCTTTGGAGGAGTCGAAACAAACGCCGTGGAACAAGCAGCTGCGAGCGAGCGCCTGAAGATCGCTCAGTGGATCCACGCGCACCGGAGTGGCAAGACCGACCGCGGTATGATATCATATCAGCCTCGATCAATGGCCAATTTGAAGCCGTCAAGTGGTTGGTGGAAAACTCTGAAGAAGGTCGTTATCACCAGCAGGAGTTGGTGTTCGCGGCAATGAGCGGCAACCTGGAGCTGGTCATGTGGTTCCAGGAGATTGGCCGACTCGGTTTCTACGACGGAGCGATGGCGAATGCGGCAAAGAACGGCCATCTCCATGTTGTCAAGTGGCTGCATGAGTACCGCACGGAAGGCTGCACCACTGACGCGATGGACTACGCCGCAACGGTGGAAATCGTCGAGTGACTGCACTTACACCAAATCGAAGGCTGCACGGCCACAGCGATGAACATGGCAACGAGGAAGGGCAATGCCAACACTCTGCTCTTTCTGCACCAGCATCGCTCCGAGGGCTGCTCAACCCAAGGAGCCATCGATGCGATGCATAAGCAACACACGATCCTCTTCCAGTGGCTCGTCGATACGTATCCGGATGCTGTGAATATGGATAGGATCTTCCGGGTGTTTGATGGCAGGTCACGGATCCTGGCAGCTCTGAAGCAGAGCTATGAGAGGATCGAGTGGAAACACCAGCGATTTGAATGAGACCGAGTTGCCGCAAATGTCGTGATGAATGGCTGTCAGCAACTGGTCGTGCTTCCGATGATAACGTCGTAGTTTGAGCTTGAGTACTAGTATGACCTACGTCTTTGAAGTGAAGAGCAATGGATTGCAGTCGCTTGATGTGCTCGCATTCGTGGATGTCTTTGAGACGATTTTAATTCTGGTTGGTTGCCATCAGCTAAAATGACCTACTTTCGACCGTTTTCGTTGACAAGACTTCGTTCGATGATGACTTGCCAAGGGCTCCATGATTTCTAGGCTGCCTCCACAGCTCTTGTTTCCGTACTTGAGTCGTCTTGACTCCTAGGAAATCCACCTTACTGGGCATTTGTCGGATGCGAATGCTGGTCACTGATGTTGCACGAGGTCGCAGCTTTATCGCACGTGATCCCGATTCGCTGCTCGCTGAAGTCGAAGATCGTGTAGTACGCCTGGAGGAAGTTATCGCCGAGCACCCACCAGTAGAGGCCTTCACCAAGATCGCTATCGAGACAAACACTCACAAGTTATACGACTGAGCCCACTGGATATGAACTAGGCACCGAGCTGAGGCCTTACGAGTGGTTGTGGAGCTGGATCTCGCAAATCGAGCTGTCACAGAACACGTAGCTCTCTGGTGCGAGTTGAAAGAAGTTGCCATCGCCCCCGTCTTTGCCGAATGAGAACGAGAGCGCCGGGAAGTCCGCATACTCGGCGTTCGAGCACACGAAGCTCCCGTCAATCAGACTACAGGTGAGTCCGGCAGTCACGTGGTCAATAACACTCTCATAGAGCTGTGGCGGCACGTAAGTGTTGGTCGAGCCCGAGTCGACGATCGCAAAGCAGTAAGGCTCGCAAAAATTCGCCCGTGGTGGCAGTGGCTGAGACTTGCCCTTGGCGAGTTTGAGGTGGCTGTTGCTATGATGCATGGGCTTCTTCTTGCCTCTGACGCTCGGGATCAGGTGGAAATCGTTCATCGTGATAGTCCAGTACGTCAGGCGCTCGTCGACTGTGAGGTCACGATGGCTCAGTCAGTCAGTCAGTTTTATAGCTGGTAAGGTAGGTACATATGAACAAAGCTACTTACTTGGCAGCGTCACAACTGGGAAGTAGGCTCTCTGTGGCTCTTCACCACCCAAACTCGGGTCAAACCCTCCCACGTGGAACTCGGACGGCATCGGGTCCTCCTCCTTGGTCAGGTGGAACGCAAACACGGCACTCATGTCCGGATTCGCGCTCACGAGCGACTCGAGGAGCGTCGGGTGCGAGATTTTGCTCATGCCCGCGAACGCGAGCCCCACGACACCGTCGGTCAGGAAACCCTGAATTACACAGCATATCAACATCAGTTTAGATAAACAAATACTTCAAGTAGTATAGTAGCAAGTCCTCAGTCATTTAGAATATAGAGCGTACTGGAATGTCCCCGGTCTCCTCTGTGATCACAGCAAACGCGTACTCAGGAACCGAGTAGTTGCCCAGCGCGATGACGTCTGCGCCAATGTCCCCATACGAGTCGCCGCTGCCGTAGAGCCCTTCGAACTTCTCGCCAAGTTCCTGGAACGTGGCCGATGCCGGCCGATCGAAGCTCATGTGGCTCCCACACGACAAGCACGAGTGGCCGGGCACCCACATGTCGCTCGAGCCTAAGGTTATAACAGTAAGGGCAACACAGGACGTTAGACTAACCTACTGTTATAACCCAGTAGCTAAAACGAAGGCTTCACCAGTGTCGAAGAGCACGTGGAAGGTCTGCGGGGGCGAGCCGAGGCTCACTTGGCCGTAGTACTGGCAGTTGTCCAGGTTGTGCAGTGGAATGCGGTCGTAGTACATAGGCTCGTCTTGGTGTAGTTGACTCTCCATTTTCATAGGGCGTCCGTGGGCTCTGTGACTCGGTCGAGGCTTGTGTTGGAATGCAAACTTGGGCTGCCTCTGGTAAGCTTCATGACGTTGCGTGTTCATCGAGAGCGGGATGCGCACGAACGCATGACTCACGCGCCCATAGACAAGCAGCAAGACAAGCAGCAGTCCAGGTGGCGACAGCATGATCGTCCGAGTGTCGGACGCTAGGCTGAAAGCGGTGGGCTATTGGGGCTGAAGCATGTTGGCGATCCTCGAAAGGTCGCAGCAGACGGCTCTTCGGAGCTTTTTGAGGCAACGAGAGGATCTAATAACTCGAGCAAGTGTGCTGGTTGGCGAATTTCTCGTTGGCTCATGCACGAGGTGGGTGATCGGTATCGAAGGTGATCTGGACGACGTGTCGTGTCTAGGTCATCACATCCTGTCCAAATTGATTTCCCATTTGGGAGGACAATTGTCTTCCAAAGCTGAAGAGGGATTATCTTTAGCAGTCGCAATTGACTACAAAAAGTCCGATGTTGCTTTCAGTAACTATCGAATCATGCTTGAAAAGAATTTGTATTCGAAAGCTGTGTGTCAGGTGCTTGGGCCGGTGGTGGTCGGTCCCGCGCTTTTTGATTTGGCCTGGTTGCAACAAGAGCCCCACAATGACCGTAGTATGTGTCTCCAGCGTTCGCACTGCTGACCGCGACCCTCGCGCTCTCCAATCTGTCACACCGCGCTCACAAGTCCAGGCCACGCTCCTTCACCTCGTCGGTCACAACAAGCAGAATGCACATTGCCTCGTCGCTCACCGTCCCCTTTACAAGATTCCTGGGCATTGTCCTTGAAGCCACTGGGCTGAGCGAAGTCCCGAGCGAGAGTGGCAGTCAGCAGCAGTAGCATCAGCTAGCAAAGCCGACTGAGAATATGCCCTTGACCCAGACGCAAGCCCTCTTATGAACAAATACAATGCCGTGAGGGCTCTCCAAAGCCTATGAAGCGCTGACTGGCGTGGCAAGGTAGCAACTAAAGCTAGATATCTACCAAATATAGCAGCGTTTGTGAAGCGTGTTAACAGTAATACCAGAAGCACCAATGCATGCGTGCGCCGCCCTGCCGCAGCATGATGGCTCCGATGGATTCATTGAGTCGTCATTGCGATATGAACCAATGGTGATGACTTGACGGTGCTGTGGACACATCTTCCCGGCTTTGGGCTCAGCCAACAGCGCACGCGCGTGAGTCAGAGGCTGCCTGCCTGCGATTGAGAGCCGTTGAGGCTGTCAAGCGATCCGTTCGTCCGCAGGAGGAGCGCTCGCCCCGTCTGACGTCTATCAATTATGATTGGTGAAAATTCACTTGTTGAAGTGTCTGTAGAGAACTGATTGGACAAAAGCTAGAGTTGTTGAAGTGAATGACCTGCCCTTTCTGACACCAGCGCTGGATGGATGGGGATGGCCGCCAGAAGCAAACCGCAAGCAGTGTATCCATCTGTGCCGCATTTGGCGGGCCGAAGGGGTAAATCGAAATGTACTGGACTGTGCGAGCACGACAACACGGTAAACTATTTGGCGATGCCGTTCGCAGCGGCGTCATTGCTTCATTTGCAAGGCGCTTACATACACAACGACAAGTCTGTCAAGACAGCTACAAGTACGTCCCCACACACGCATGCAGTTAGCAACTAGCTACGTCGAAGCTGGGCGGCAACTCGCTCGAAAACGCCTAGGTGCCTGCTGCGCTACGATTCTTGAAAATCGTCGACATTGTCTTCGCCAGGCAAGCCAACATCCCTGTGAGTAGAATCCAGTTCCCGCGCTTGTAGTTGCTGGGTGCATCAACCCCACTTCTTGCAACCGTTTTGCTTCTCACAGCAGTGGCTACAGACCCGAGCGAACTCGTCAGGAGTCGTCACCTGCGCTTGGCCACCGTCGTTGCACGCATCCGCGTCTGTTTGACGCTCGTCTGCATCCGGCGGCGCGGCAGGTACCACTCGACGAGCGCCACGTACGTCACTACTAGCAGTAGCACGCCACCCACGAGTGCCGCCACGCCGCCCAGGTGTTCGATCGTCTCCGCGAAGCTCACGTCGTTGTCGTCTGCCATCGTCTCTCTTGTCGTCTTGCTTTGTTCTCTCGCTTGTTTTTTGGGGGTTGAACATCAGGTATCACAGTTCTGGCGCCGCGGACCATTGATTGGCGGAGAATATGAAATCGTAGAGGTCACTGCCCCAGACCTACCTCTTCGAAGCAACCAAAGTGATGGTCGTGAGTGGAAAATTCTCTCACATTTGAGGTGCAGCTGTTCCAAATTAACAGAATTTGTGATAATGGGAAAAATATTACAAAATCCAAGACTGAGTGCAAAAGAGATCGATATATATGTATCGAA
>JAASGO010000366.1:0-26825 GCA_023334245.1 Globisporangium cederbergense
CTGAAGATCCCTGACTAAGTCAATAAGCTAGTAAAATGGGTACACCGCCACAGGATTAGCATCAAGCTCGCATACACATCAGAAATCGGATCCTGCCAGTACGTACACGATCGTGAGTCACCAAGTGCATGCAGATGTCCAGCGTATGTTTGGCGCGTCCCATTATCTCGAGCAGGTCGTCCAGCGGGTCCTTCTCCTCTCTGTCGTGTGAGTGAAGACAGTATCCGTCCCCATAGACTTCGTTGTTTTCAACGGTTCAACATGGATCGGGCTGGAAAGCTGATGGTTTTCTGGTAGGATTCCATTTGTGGCGGGTGCAGCTCCACGTTCACCACGACATCAGGCTCACTCCCTCCTTCATACTCGTGCTCTACTTCCTCGTATTCCCCACTCCTCTCGGCAAGGTCAACATCGGCAAAGTCTCGATGTTCGCCAAGTGTCTCTTGATTCTCTAGCAACTGGGGCGCAATGCGGCGACGGGTGCGTCGTGGCATCTCTTGTTCCTGTTGCTGTCTTAATGAGAGGCTGCTGCTTTGCATTTTGTCAGATACTATGTCCGCTTTTTTGCTGATAAAGTCGCATTTTCTGAAAATAAATCAGAGAGAGAGAAAGAAAGAAAGAGCAGCAAAGCAGGTGGCTGATGAATGAAACCAAAGAGAAAAAGACGCGGAGAAGCAGAAGAACGAGAGATCAAGCGCCTTCAGCACAAGCCAGACGCAGCACTAACAGGTGCGGAGAATGCAAGAGACCTTATACGTGTGAGCGTGACGGCACTGTCTGTTGCATGTGCGGTGCCTACGGCTGAGCTGTGGGGGAGTCTGGCGGGGGACGGGACTTGCGTAGCTTTTCGCACGGAGAAGGAGCTCTTCGCGAGATCCTGTCCCCCCCTCCCCGCGTTCCAGAAATGCACTACCGCCACTGCTAGCCGCCCTTGTGCTGGAGCTCTGTGCAGGACGCAGCATGCACTACGTGTGCGATGGATGGAGTCGCTAACGTCTCCTATGTGTTTCTCCTTGTGCTCGTAGAAACCAACAGAGCAAGAATCACCCAACATGTCGTACGCGTACCTGTTCAAATATATCATCATCGGCGACACGGGTACGCCTATGCATTGCGTTTTGGCTCATAAAGGCATATAAAGCGCAACTGCTGAGCGCGCGCGTGTGTGAATATTTCTTTTGCAAATGACACAGGTGTGGGCAAGTCGTGCCTGCTGCTGCAGTTCACGGACAAGCGCTTCCAGCCGGTGCACGACCTCACGATCGGTGTGGAGTTCGGCGCGCGCATGATCAACATTGAGAACAAGCAGATCAAACTGCAGATCTGGGACACTGCCGGCCAGGAGTCCTTCCGTTCTATCACGAGATCGTACTACCGCGGCGCCGCCGGTGCGCTGCTGGTGTACGACATCACGCGACGAGACACGTTCAACCACCTCACGAGGTGGCTCGAGGAGGCGCGTCAGAACTCGAACTCGAACATGGCGATCATGCTCATCGGCAACAAGAGCGACCTGGAGCACCGCCGTGCCGTGAGCTACAAGGAGGGCGAGCAGTTTGCGAAGGAAAACGGCCTCATCTTCCTGGAAACGTCTGCGAAGACGGCGGCCAACGTCGAAGATGTACGTTGGGCATTGCATTTGATATCAGTGGCGCTTGCTTTGTGTAGCTGCTGGACTTGGCATTAACGAATGCGTTTGTTTGTTTGGATTTCTGTAGGCTTTTGTGAAGACTGCATCGAAGATTTACTCGAACATCCAGTCCGGCGTCTGCGATGTCACGAATGAGGTGCGGTCTTTCGTCACTGTGGCTCTCGCTTCTGGATGAATTTGTGGCTAACACACGCACCATGTTGAAAAACCTGTAGGCACACGGCATCAAGGTTGGCATGACGGGCTCGCCAGGACCGGGCGGCTTTGGCAACCCGAACGCGCCTGCGAACAAGAGCGGCTGCTGTTAAACGAAGTGGTGGATTGCGTTACGCAAGTGAGTGGTGGCTAGTGGGGCTGATGCAGGATGCCAAGTGAGCGAATGTCGCGCCAGAATGGAGATCGGGCGACCGCTTTAGATCCACGAATGGCTTGCGGATGGCTCGACGTCACGCTCGCTGCCTTGCGCCTTCCCGACAAAGCGTGCGCACCACTACTTTATCACTTTCTCGCCTTTACTTTTTCTTTATACACACACGTGCAACTGACTGGAGCATCGTCGATTTTGCTCTTCATCGCTTGGTGTCGTTCGTATCCAGGAAGCCCTTGGCGGCCATTTCCGCATTCATTCGTTCCTAGAAGCCATCACCAACGTCAGACTCAGCCTTTTTAGTTTGCATACCCTATATAAACAGGAAAATGTGGGCTGCTCCACAGCAATCAGTGTGGGCCAATACTGAAACGAAAAGAAGAAGAAGAAGAGCTCACCTCTCAGGACGGACTTCGTGAGCCAACTTGCTCATCGTGTCGATGCGAGTGGGAAGCCGTCGTCAGCACGAGCAAGCAAGCGTTCAGCAACCGCAGCACGCGCAGGGAGACGATGGAGGCGCCGCAGCAGCCCCTGCGTGCGCGCGTCCAGCGCAAGGGCCGCTTCACTATCATGGAAATTACACCCGGCTCGCCGCAGGACGCCGCGTCGACCATGTTCCAGGACGCGGACGCAGAGACGCCGGGCTCTGATGATGCCAGCGGCGAAGGCGATTACGACGCCGACATGGTTGAAGCAGTGATTGTCGGTAAGGCGCTCGACCACAATCAAGTGCTTGCAGATACTTCACTGGTCGCAGTGCAGCCGCAGCCGCAGCCGCAGCCGCAGCAGGAGCAGCAAGTTGATCACGTTCAAGCTCAGCAGATGGAACTGAGCTCTTCAGAACCCCAAGCGGCACCAACGACTCTACTGTTGCAGCCACAGTCGCCAGAAGATGACCTGATGCTGGACAAGATGTCTTCTGTGGTAGCAGCAGCAGCACCTGTTCAAGAGCCGCCGTCGCTTGTGGTCGTGGCTGCGGTGGCGAACGACCCTGTCGTGGAGCCCGAGCCATCGCCGGTTCTAGCGCCTATTGAAATCCCTGAGACTCAACGACAGCAGCAGCAGCACCTATCACCAGTGCTTATGGATCACGTCTTCATCGAGTATGACAACGACTCGTCCGACTCAGACGCAGCTGTACAATCGCCACCGCCGGCGTCCAGTGAAGAAGTGCCGCAGCAGCAACTCGTACGTACCCCTGTGCCCCGTCGTCCTGACTCGAAACTCATGAGCAAAGTGACTTGTTCACTCATACTTCCTATTCTCATAGTCTCCAGCGCCGCCGTCGCAAGCGAAGTCGAGCCTCACCATCGACGTCAACATTAGCGAGACGACCGCTACAGTTCAGGACGTCGCTACCGCAATTGTCAACGTCGCGGCGCAATCGCCTCCACCACTTCAGCAGGACGACGACGACAGCGTGCCCACGGCTGTGTCCACACGAGTGAAGCGCAAGAGCCGATTCACGATCACGGAGCTCACGTCCGAGTCGCCTCGGTCCCGTGAGAGTTCGAATGAGGTGGGCGCGCTTTCTTTTGATTTTGGTTCGAATTGACCCCTTCAGAAAAAAAGACTGACTGTGGTGGTCTGGTGGTGCCCACTGATTGACTGACGCATTGCTTGTCTAAATGTCCTTTCTTGTCAGCTCTTTGATCAGAGCAGCTACTCGACCGTGTCGGCCTATTCCGCGGAATTCTCTGCGTCGCAACAGTTCACATCAAGCGAGTTTGGCTCCACGACGACGACCGGCGGCGGTGGCGGAGTCTTCTCGTCGGATTACGAGTCGCAGCCAAGCCAGGATGGCCTTGTCACTGTTACCACTACGACTGTCACTGCCACTCCTTCACAGGACCAACAGGACGATCAGCAGCAACCACAGGACGAGAGCGAATTGCAGAGGATGACGCGCTCACTGCCATCGACGCTGTCGCCGTCGTTGCGTCCGAGTAGCCGCCGTTCGACCACGCGCAGCGTGAGTCCGGCCCGCCAAGCGCTCGAGATGGTCGACCTGGCGCGTGAGAGCAGTGGAGGGGCCGACGAGTCTGCGGCCGAGCAGCAGGAGCGCGAGTCGCTCCGTTACCACCGTGAGCGTACGTGGTCGACCGTGGGCGTGAGCGGCCACGACAGCGAAACGAACGGCGACAGCCATACGCCAGCGTCCTACTTTGCGAATTCGTCCGTGCCACTGCCGTCGCCAATCCGCTTAAGCGGCAATGATGTCCGTCGTGGACTCTTTGGTGCTGAGAATGGTGGTGGCTCTGAAAGCCGAGGCCGCCACACTGGGAGCGGCAGCAGTGGCATGGGCAGCGGCAGCAGCGGACGCAGACACGCGTCGTCGCGCCAGAAGTCGATCACGATTTCGGCGGCGCAGTTCCTGCAGCAGCAGCAGACGATCGCGGCGCTAATCCGGCAGCAGCAGGAGCTCAAGCACATCGTCGGCGTGCTGCAAGAGCAGCAGCAGCAGCTCATGAGCGTGCCCGTGCAGCTCCATGAGCTGCGTCTCGAGAACGCCAAGGGGTGCGTGCGTATCGACTGTCTATCACTATCTGCTGTTAGAAGGCTGGGTCATTATACTAACTCTGTAATTCTGTGTGCGTGCGTGTGTGTGTGGAATGATGACACTTGACAGAGACGGCAAGGACGAGATGATGGTACGAACGAACGGACGGCTTTCAAAAAGCTGTGGTGAGGTCTAGAGTGTCCAGCCTTTAACTGACTTGAAATTTGTATGTGTGTTGTGGACAATTGTTATATTTTGCGGCTGCTTGTCAACCAAATCAGCGCGAGCTGTACGTGCAGGTGGACAGTCTCATGCGCGCGAACGACTCGCTGCAGGTGCTGGTCACGCAGGCCGAAAAGGAGTCGCAAGACCGGTCGCAGGAGGCCGAGTTCCTCACAGAGGAGAACGACCAGCTGCGCGCACGCTGTCACTACTTCGAGCGTAAGTACATCGAGGAGCGCAAGCTCACGTTTGTGTTGGAGGAAGAGGTGCAGCGCTTCCGCATGATGTCGCTCACGCACGAGCTTGAGCAGCGCAACTCGGTGAGTCAGGACGGCCCGCTCTCGTCCTCGCAGCACGCGCTCACGGACCGCGGATGACTGACTGACTGAGACGATCAAGCTATGATGACGATGAACGGCGACAACCAAGTGAATTTTGTGCGTTCTACAAAGCCCCATGTATCCTGCGAATTAGGATGATCAGTGATAAGAAGAACTGCTGCGAGGCCTTATTGGTTTGTGTGAAGTTGGTTGGTTGGTTGGTTGGTTGAGTCTAGAGCAGGTCTTTAGAGTGAGAAGCCTGAAGGTTTATGGCTTACTCACTACTGCGTGCAGATGACGATGATGCCGATGATCGTGAGCAAGAACGCGAGCGAGCAGACGGTCGCGAACACTGGGTGGCGGTGCCGCCGATCCGTCACCTTGACGAGCTGCTCGGGCGCCTCGCCGTTCGTGCGGATGCGTGGGTCGATCGCGACGTCTTCTTCGTGCGGCTTCTGTATGCAGACAGGTAGAATAGAATTGGAAAAGGAGACCTCGAGTCAGGCTCCAAAGCTGAAAGGCGAGGTGGTGGCACGATGTGCACGATACGCAAAGGCTTCCGAGTACGTACACTCCAGTAGTCTGGTAGCAGAGCCGAATCCACGTGCGTGACATCCAGTCCCCGCTCCTTGTCTTGCGTCTGCCTCCATCGGCTGCTGCGCCGCTTGTTCCTGCAGACAGGGTTGCTCACAGTGATGTTCCCTTTAACTGCAGTGCAGATGGTGCTGCTGGTGTTGTTGTAGTTGAGAGCGCATGACGAAGAGATCTCCTGCACCCAGCAGCTCCACAGCAAAACGACGCCGAGCCAGTAGGCTCGAGCCATGAGGAGGATCGAGAGCGGGCGTCTGAAAAGGCAGTTCCTGGGTGTAGTGGGAACGAGAGAGAGGAACAGTTCAGCTTCGCTTGGAAGGCGAGTGCATGTTGAGTTGTTTTTTCTTGAACGCGCTTCGTATTGCCGGACTGTTTCAAACGCTGCACGGCTATTTCCGATGCCTCCCTCCGACTTGTTCCTGCTCCTCCCCAGCAGCATGTTGAGAAAGGCCGTGACCACTATGACTTCGCTTGTATACTGGAATCTATTGAGCTTGTATCAGCCAAACATTCCAATTTGCTACCTGTGAAGCGAAAAATTTCTTGAAATCGGTGGTCAACACTGTCGTAAAGGGGGAAAATGGTCGAGCGATCTCCTCATTGTCTAATCACCAAACTTCCACTTGGTGACCGAGAAGCTCCCCGTCGCCTCTATTCGCACGGGCGTGTCGTAAATTCTCGGGAGACCGATCTGGCTGTCGCTCGCCGTCCTACTCAGGTCTCTCCGTTCCTCTCGCACAGCGCGAAGTCGCAGGCCATGCGGATTACTCTCATTCCTGGTACCGTTGGCTATTGAGGTTGAGGCCGCAGTGGAGTCCGAGCCGACGCTGTAGCGCTGCTGCATGATGTGGTGCTGTGGGGGTTTGAGCAGCTCCTTACGCGCCAGCAGCAGCTCCGACCGGTGCCTCACGCGGCGGAACTCCATGGCATTCGACGGATCCGCCGGCAATTGCGTGGCTGGCAGCTGCACGAGGCAGTTGGACACGCCCATGGATGACTTGAGCCGTAGCATGCGCTCTTTCGCGCGCAGCTTGTTGATTTCCTTCGCGAATTGCGCATTCCCAGCGATCTGCTGCGCGATCTCGTCGGGCGACTTGTCGCGATAGCTCGGCTCGTAGAGCCACAGCTGGCCCTCGTTGCGCTCCACAAAGTCATTGGCCATCATCTTGCGGCCCTCGACCTGTTGGTGCTGTCGCAGTGCTCGTGCGTTCATCGATGTGACTAGGGCTCCGCCGCTAGCTGACGAGCTACCAGGATAGTGTTTAGTGCCAAGGCTGCTGTTGTTGTTGTTGTCGTCGTCAAGTGTGGCCTCTTGGAGCCGCAGGTTGAGCTTCGTCTCGTCGTCGTCAACGATGCCGTCGCCGTCCACGTCGATCGCTCCGTAGGCATTGAACATCACGTCTGCATGTTGCTGATGGGAATAATTCTGATGATGATGCTCGTCGTCGTTCTCTGCGACCGGGTGGAGCTCCTTAAGGGTCATCGTCTTTTTGCGCTGCAGCTCTGGCATCGAGTGGGTCGAGAACACCGGGTTGTACACCTTGCGCGACGTCTCGATCCACGTCTGGCGCACGAGTCTGGCGTCCTGCTGCGGGTCGTGGGAGTCCAGCTGGTGGCTGTCACCATCGTCATTGTCTCTCTGCACACAGCCGCGCAGGTTCTGCGACGAGCGGATCGTGCGCTTGCGCTCGAGGCTCTCGAGAAAAGGCATGAGCTTTTTGAAGTTCTTGTGCGCCGCGATGAACTCGGCGCTCTGCACCTCGCTCTTGCCCGTGAAGATCGAGCCGTAGCGCCAGAGGCGATCGTGGTTGCGCTCGATGAACTCCTTGGCGATGAGCAGCCTTCCGGCCTCCTGCCGCATACGCGTGAGCTCACTCTCACTGGGCACTTGCTGCTGCTGCCGCTCCTCGATCATGGCGTCGAGAAACTTAGCCAATCGCATCTCGCGCACGTCGATTTGGCCATCGCCGTCAATGTCGTAGCCCACGCGCATCGCAACAGTTGTGGTGCGCGCTGGGGCGTCGGAGGACACATGATGCGTGCTCTGCGATCCGTGACGATGCTTTCTTGTGGGTTGCTTGACTTTAGCAGTGACCGTGATGCCATCGGTCTCCTCGCCTGCGTCGAGCACGTCGCTGATCTGCGCGTTGAGGTACTTCCAGCGCTCCTTGACGTTCGAGCCGCCAGACTGCGGCTTACGGAAGCGCTTGCCCTTCGTGCGGCCCTCGTAGCCGCTCATCTGCGCCACGATTACAAGACGGTAGCTGAGATGCCAACGTAGCTGTGTTGACGCAGGCGTCTTCGCTCACACGGAGCAGTGGAGCCGTCATGTGCTTGCTATTGCTGTGCTATTATAAGCTTGACTCTTCACGACAAAAATAGAAAGTGTAGCCATGTCACACAAACGAGGGGGCACTGAAACGGATAAAGTTGAAGTTATTAATAGATACACAAATCTAAGCAGAAACAAGCGAATGGCTGAAAGAGGACGGAACGCTTCGTACGCACGTGCATTGTTTAGACGCGCGGGCCGTAAACCGAGAGGTCGTTGTCCGCGAGGATGAACTCCTTGAAGTTCTCCTGGAAGGCGTTGGCGAGCTTGAGCGCCGTGGCGTCGAAGGCGGCCTTGTCCTCCCAAGCGTTGCGCGGGTTGAGGATCTCAGCCGGCACGCCCTCGACCGTGAGCGGGATCTGCACGCCGAAGACCGGGTCCTCAACGAACTGCACGTTGTTGATGCTGCCGTCGAGAACGGCGTCGACACACTTGCGCGTGTACGCGAGCTTCATGCGCTTGCCCACGCCGTAGGCGCCGCCGCTCCAGCCCGTGTTGATCAGGAACACCTGCGTGTCGTGCTCCTCGAGCTTCTTCTTGAGCAGGTCAGCGTACTTGGTCGGGTGAAGCGTCATGAACGCCGCGCCGAAGCACGTCGAGAACGTGGCCTGCGGCTCCGTGATGCCGCGCTCCGTGCCGGCCACCTTGGCAGTGTAGCCCGAGAGGAAGTGGTACTGCGCCTGACCGGCCGTGAGCTTCGACACCGGAGGCAGCACGCCGTAGGCATCACACGTGAGGAAGATGACCGCATTTGGGTGGTTGCCACGCGAGTTGGGCTGGTGGTGCGGGATGTGGTAGATTGGGTACGACACGCGGCCGTTCTCCGTCTTGCTCTTGTTGAAGTAGTCCGGCACGTTGTTCTCGTCCAGCCAGACGTTCTCGAGCATCGCGTCACGGCGGATGGCGTTGAAGATGTCCGGCTCGTTCTCGGCGCTCAGGTCGATCGTCTTGGCGTAGCAGCCGCCCTCGAAGTTGAACACGCCTTCATTATCCCAGCCGTGCTCGTCGTCACCGATGAGCTCGCGCTTCGGGTCGGCCGACAAAGTCGTCTTGCCCGTGCCCGAGAGCCCGAAGAAGATGGCGGTGTCGCCCTTGTGGCCGATGTTGGCCGACGCGTGCATGGACATGACGCCGTCGAGCGGCAGGTAGTAGTTCATCATCGAGAAGATGCCCTTCTTCATCTCGCCGCCGTAGAACGTGCCGCCGATGACCGCAATGCGCTTTTCAATGTTGAAGATCACGAAGACCTCCGAGTGGAGGCCGTGCGCCTGCCAGTCCTCGTCCACGACGTTGCACGCGTTGATGATCGTAAAATCCGCGTTGAAGTTCTCGGCGATGTCCTTGAACTCGGGACGGATGAACATGTTGGTCACGAAGTGGTGCTGCCACGCGAGTTCCGTGATCATGCGCACGTTCAGGCGCGTCTTCTCGTTCACGCCGCAGTAGCCGTCGAAGACGTACATGCGCTCGACCTGCGAGAAGTGCTTGGTGGCCTTGTTCAGTAGGATGTCGAAGACTTCTGGCGTGGTCGGCTGGTTGATCTCACCCCACCAGATGTTGTCCTGGGACGGCGCCTGCTTCACGATGAATTTGTCCTTGGGCGAGCGACCCGTGAACTTGCCCGTGTCGACGGCGAACGTGCCGTTGGCCGTGAACACGCCCTCGTTGTACTGCTTCTCGTGGTCAGCGAGCTGAGTGTACGTGAGGTTGTGGAAGACCTTGGCGCTCGGGTTCTCGATGCCGAGGCCCGCAAGGCCGAGCTGCTGGGTGGAGGTTTCGTGGGCGTTGGCCATTGTGGAGGTGGGGTGGGGTGGTGCTTGGGAGCTTGGTGGTTGCAGGCGAATGCCAATTGGGAAATGAGCTCTTGAGAAGAGTTCTCAAGTCGTGCACGCATGCGCAGCAGCGGTCCCCATCGCAGACGAGAAGGTGCGTGCGATGGCAAAGGATCATGGGCGATAGAGCGGCGACGTCACGCGGGCGCGGTGACGGGAGAAGGCGTTGAAGCGAGCGAGCTGGTTGGTCCATTGTTGCCCATGCGGAAATGCTGAGTGGAAGCTGGTGACGCACCGACGTCACGGCGAAGCAATCGTGGTGGGTTGGGAACAGAAAAAGGCGTGCTGTTTCATACTCGTCATTCCTGACTCGAGGAAGATGGGTAGCTAGAGAATGTGACGCTCACTTCTTTTAGATCTTCAAATATTATACAAACTGTTCTTTATGAAAGTGATGTTATTGTATATACTAAACCTGTACAAATATTGGTCTGTCTTTCAGTTGATACACAAGACAAGATTAATACTCTCGTTCCTCTTCTAGTTTGATGTGTAAAATCTGGAATGGTATAACTTTAAAGATTTTATCACTACTGAACAGGTGTATACAAGTATACGCTCGTTCTGGGTAGTGCAGTACTATATAAATTTGTACAGGCAGCCTCAGCAGCCAAATGAACACTTCAGGTTCCGCCGACCCGCCACGGTTTCCGCCGTGAGAGCAGTTTCGAGACACAAAGAGACGGGGAAGCTGGCAGGTGACGATTCCCTGTCACGCCGCCTGCTTCACGAAAACACGTGAGGCGAGCCCATCTGGAAAACGCCACGGCCGCTCATAGAAACGTCGGCAGCGTCATCAAAGGCGCATTTGTACCTCCAGGGGCACAATAGTGCTTTTGTGTCTCCTGGGACACAATGAGAATCGGCCATGACAAGGAACGTATTTATGCATCCTGGGGGTGCAGATTTTAAATGGCTACATACTATTTGCGTGTTTATGCCTACTGAGGGGCATGGCTACATTTTCGAACAAGTGCGCACGAACAGGAATGAAACTCACAACAACTCAGCATCTCTGCAGCTTCTGGTCTCCAAGGCTGCGAATGAGCTGCAGTGTAACAATCCGCAGTCACCCTTGTGGCTCAGATGAGCGAATTACACCCTCACTAATGAATGCAAGCGCTTCCTCGAGATGGCGAACCGGACATCAAGGCGCTCAACATCATGCCATTCCTAAATATCATCTTGCTGGCGCTGTGTTGCTTGTTGGAACTCTTAGGCTTGGTGCGTTGTGGACTACTGTAATGGAGGCTGGGAACTCGGACCGTCCAAGCACCGGAGCTCACTGATTTCGCCAGCCTGAACGAACGTGGACGACGGCTTCGAACCACCATCGATTGACCAGCGTAGCCTCTCCCTCTTGCCGTCATCACCGCCGTCTTTATCGATAAACAACGTCATGGGAAGAAGCATCAGCTGTTCCCCACTGACCAGCACTTGACCGCAGAGCCATGCGCTCACGATCGGCTGCCACGTCTCCATGCAGAGCGTCAGCGTTTTGTACGCGATAACGTCGCCCGTCTGGAGAGACGTCGCTGGTACTGCCGAGGCTGGGAGCGAGGTCAACAAGTTCACAACACTCTACATATTGAGAGAGAAAGAGAGGGAGAGAACGGTCAATAGTCAGTATCAGATGCGCAGAATGCATGGTGAAAGGGTAGCAAGGTGCTAAGTAAACGTACTGTGATCGAATTGACCTCGTCCGGTTGGTTCTGGGGCGTCTGGTCGTGGATCGTGGCAACGATCTCGTACGGTCGCTTCCACAAGGTGTCCCACTTGGCTTTCTTCTTCTTGCTATTGCTGCTAGGGCCGTTGGCCAACGAATCCACAGCGTCGTCCTGTGGTGCTTGGGCTGAGATAGCGTCCCTTGGCTGGTAGCCGTTGGTCTGTCGGTTGTGGTGTCCGTTGGTGGAGCGCGCCGAAGGATTACATGGAGGTGGTGACTGCTGCTGGCGGTCTTGGTCGTTGTTGGACGCGTTGTGCTGCGGTCCGTACTTCTGAAGCTCTGGGGAGACGTACGCGCGAGGTTTTCTGATAGTGAGCGCATCGCCACCGTTGCGGCTGCTCTTTCCATTCGAGTCAACAATGGATTGTTGAACCAGTCGGCTTTCGCCTGCATCGCCAAAGCGCACGTGGCCCTTCACAATCGCGGCAGACAGTGGGTCTGTAGATTGAGAGACTGCAGGTGCATTGTGCTGTACTGGCGGTGGAAGCCGAGCAATTGGGTTTGTAGGTCTGTCACCTGGAGCAGTGGGCAGCGCAGCTGAGCGAGTTGTCGCCACTGTTGCTGCTGTACCATTCTCACTTGATCGCTTCGCGTGCTCTCCCCGTGGCTTCCTGTTTCGCGGGCGGCGTCGTCGCCGCTGACGCGGTTCGCCTCCACCGTTCGCTTTGCCTACTACTAATCCTGGCTTCTTGGCAGACACAGCAGCTTTCAGCGTCTGGCGAGATGTTGTCCCAGTCTTGCTTGCCTCCACGCGTTGACGCTTTCTATCAGGCTGCAATGTGGTCTTTGACGATTGCTTCTTTTCGTCCTCCGAGTCGCTGCTGCTACTAGCGCTTGAATCGCTACTGGAACTCGACGATGAGCTGCTGCTATCGCTGCTCTCCACTAGTGGTGTGGTCGCCTTGCGCTTCTTTTGCTTGGTTGCTGCCACAGGTTGCTGCTTTTCTTCATCAGCTGAATCACTGTCGCTATTGCTGGAGTCGTCGGAGGAGTCAGACTTTTTCATCACAGACTTTCGCGTTTTCTCCACTCGCTTCGTGACCTTCGCCTCATTCTTCCTCACCATCTTCTCAGTCTCTTCGCTCATAACAACAGCTTCCCCCTTCTTCTTTTCTCTCCTCTTCTCACGTCGCTCCTTGTGCTTCTCCTGTTGCAGCAGCACTTCGTCTTCATCGTCGTCTTCCTCGTCACTCGCTTCAAGCAGAGCCAGCTGCTGGCTTTGCCGACGATGGCCACCCAAGGCGCCGCTTCTACTACCAGCGAGCTCACTGCTACTACTACATTGCACGCAGATTTCGTCGTTGTCGCGCACGATACGGATGTCGTGGCTCGGCAGCAGGTGGAGCTTCTCGAGCACGAGGTCCACTCCGGACGGACAGCGCGCCATCGAGAGCCCGAACTCGTGGCAGATCTCATGCGCCAGGTCGCCCACGATCTTTGCGCTGGGCGGTACCAGGAACCAGCATGAGGAGAAGCCGCGCTTGCGCAGCAGGAAGCGTCCCAGCTCGTCCGCGAACACGAGCTTCACGCGCCGATCCGCCATCTTTGTCTGTGGGGAATGCAAATGGACTGGATGCTGTCAAGCCCAAGTCAAGGCCATTTTGGACAACCATTTCGTCGAAAAAATGTGACTGGTAGAAACTAATCTGTATAAATATTTTCAAAAATATTACTGGCTATAATACATATCTATTGATATGATTGGCTGAAATGCAAGAGCTGCTTTTTTGTTGACTTAGAAAACAAAAGAACGGAGACTGTTGCTCACTTTTGAAGTGGGCGAGTACAGTACCGATACGAGCAATAGCACCAACATGCTGCCGTCGCGCGAGTAGCTCGAGCCCACAGGCGCCAATGCAAGCGCGGCGATGGCGACGGACTACAGCTACCGAGAGGATGATGGTGATGATGACGACCTGCAGGAGCTGGTCGTGGATCAGAAGCTCGTGCGTGGGCTCGTCGCTTCTGGCGCCGCCGACGCGATCGCTGCGAGCGAACTCGCGGAGCGGCGGCGCAGGCACTACAAGTGATGACGAACAGGAGAAGGTAGCGCAGTTGCCAGCACCAGTGACTACACAGCAGCTCGTCCAGGTGCTCGCCGAGAAAGAACAGCTACATAGTGAGAGCCAAACACTGCGGCAGCAGCTGGGCGAGGCGCACCAGTTCCATCACGTCATGCGCACTGAGCTCGAGCGGCAGAAGAAGGAGCAGTAGCAACACCAGGACGAAGTCTCAATGAAGAGCAAGTGCAAGAAGTCAACGAAGAAGAAGAAGCATGCACCATCAAACTCTCGCGACGCAGGCTACTGGGTCACGTTCCTAGAAGACGAGCCGCCATTCTACTTCGTGCCGTTCACGGAGCTCGAGTGCCGCGGCATCGCGCACGACACCAACGAGAGCGTGCTACGTCTGCAGATGATCCCATTCCTCAGTAACACACGAGACAGCACGGTGCGCGTAGTGCAGTTCTTCCAGCGGCGCGCGCACCTGTCGCTAGAGTGGGACAAGTTGCTGCAGCGCACGATGCTTCGCTTCAAGTTCTCCAAGCGCTTCCGGCACCCGATGCGCACGGTGAGCGAGCTCATGATGCGCATGTGGGAGGTGCTCCACACGCCCGCGCTCTACCAGAACCTGTACTGCGTGCCGGTGAACTCGCACGTGCTGCAATCGTGGAATGGCGACGTGAGTGTCGCGCTGTGGAACACGCCCGACCCGGACCAGACGCTCAAGTACCGCACGGCGTCCATCTACGCGCACGGTCCGCTTGTGAACGTTCAGGGTGATGACTGCAACCTTGTGACGATCACGGGCGTGAAGCTCAAGACTCAGCGAGGCCCATCGTCCATAGATAGAGAGGATGTAGGATGCCCCCAGTCGCCCTCTGATACAAATGCGGAAGAGGTGGTGTTCACGAGCGAAGGCGTGATTTACACCATGTTCGCGAACGGCACCAGCACCAGCACCACCACCACCAAAGGAGCCGAAGAAGAAGGGGCGATCAGCGTCGAGTTTGGCGGTCGCGTGGAGGTCGTGAACGAGATACAGGCGCGCTTCCTCACGGTGGCTCACTCGTGCGGCTTGAGCATTTGCTGCTGCCCTTCCGCGTGCTCTCGACCGAGTGAGTGGGAAGTTGCTGCATTTCAGTATGTGCTCAGTCAGGCACTGAGTATGGGGGCGGCGCCGATCCTCGCATCACTGGAGGTGATGTATGTGGATGAGCTC
Source organism: Globisporangium cederbergense (assembly GCA_023334245.1). NCBI lineage: Eukaryota > Oomycota > Peronosporomycetes > Pythiales > Pythiaceae > Globisporangium > Globisporangium cederbergense. The sequence continues at coordinate 14,764 of JAASGO010000366.1, forward strand.
AGCCACGTTCGCCAGCACAGGCCATGTGTAGCTTGAGAATGTGTCGTGTCTTGGAAGGACTGCTATGTGCGTGTGAAGCGACGCCTGCAGACGATGGCGATCGTGATGGCTGCCGCGGATACACACTTGGCAACCGGAACATCGCGTTGGAAGGTGTATATAATGTGGTCCACTCTGTTTTATCTTCTAATCGTTTTGCTTGTGACCCAACTACACATCCGAGTTCAGTATTTATGTGGTACACACCCTTTTTAACTTGAAAATAACGTGACCCACCCTATCCTACTTGTCAGGCCTGTCGCTGGCTCGCCAGTTTTGTTCCCCAGCCACTCGCTCGCATTCGCGCTTCTTCGATCGACAAGCAGGCAGACGCAGCAGACGACGTGATGGCTTCTTCGACGTCGTCGGCGGCCGTGGCGGCGCTGGTGCAGAAGGCGTCGCAACAGTATGTCGAATGCCGCCGCAAGGTGACGGCCAAGGTGGATGAGGTGAAGGCGCTCGACCAGGAGATCAACGCGCTCTTCGCGCAGATCACGGCGCTGGGCGAGAATGCGCAAACGAGCACGAGCGCCAAGTCCGTGGGCCGCCTCGAGGTGCGCATCGCGGGCGTGGAAGGTGAGACCCCCGTCGAGAACGCCGTGATCACGGTTGCGCTCGACCCGGAGTACGAGAGCGACGGTGACGAGTTCGAGATCATCGAGGTGCAGCACGTGGTCGAGAAGCACACGGTGACGGTCACCAAGATGAACGCCGAGGGCGAGGACGAGGTCGTGGCCGAGAAGGTGATCACGAAGGAGGACGGCGTTGAAGTGGGTGTCGAGGTGATCAAAGAGGACGAGCACAGCGATTCGGAGGACGCCACCGAGCACGCCGAGCACGCCGGTGGCAAGCGCAAGACCACAACGAAGATCACGCGCACGACGCAGACCAAGAAGATCAAGAAGAAGGTCGAGAAGAAGGAGCCGGTCGTGCGCTCGGTCGAGTGGACCCCGGAGGCCGCGGACTCGGCGTTTCCGGCCACGTTCGTGTTCGACCCCGTGCAGTCGCGCGAGGCCGTTGTGACGATCACGGTCGCCCCCGCGGCTACGGCCGCGGACGAGCCCGAGGCCGAGCCGGTCAAGGAGATCGAGTTCCCCGTATCGTCGCTCTTCCAGGGAAAGGACCTCGACCAGTGGTACACCATCAAGGAGGAGGCCGTCGTCGGAGCCGAGACTGAGTCTGAGGTTGAGGCTGATGAGGGGACCGCGATCACAGAGCTCGCTGAGGAGAAGGTCACGATTGCCGTTGAGGTAGCTGAAGTTGCTGTTGAGACTGAGGCTGTGATCGAGCAGGAGGATGGCGAGGAGGTCGCTGTTGCCATCGAGGAAACCGCCGTGGAGGTGGCCGTCGAAGCCGAGGTCGAGACTGAGAAAGTCGAGGTGGAAGATTCGGAGGTCGTCGCTGAGGCTGCCGTCGTGGAGGAGGCCGAGACAGCCGTCGACGCCGCCGCTGCCGCCCCTGCGGTGACGCGCTTCCACGTGCAGGCGACGTTCGTGCTCTCGGAAATCGAGTCCCTGAGCATCGAGGCCGTGAACCTCTCGAAGAAGAAACAGGAGGCCGAGGCCGTGCTTGCGATCCTCGAGCGTGAGGCCGCAAGCCTGCGCACCAAGTACGAGCGCCTGAACGCGAGCCAGCGCTCGCTGGGCGCCTCGAGCGTGTCGAAGCCCAAGTCGAACCTGCTCATGGGCCGCAACTTCGCCGGCCAGAGCGCCACGATCGTGCAGAAGTCGGCCTTCCAGAAGGCCAAGGACTCGGTCTCGGCTGTGCTCACGCCGCAGCGCCAGCAGGTGATGATCAGCGTCGCGATGTTCTTCGGCAGCGCCGTGCTCTTCCACTTCCAGGGTGAGAACCTGCTCGCATAAGTTTGACGGGGGACCTGGTAATACACACTGTGGCTATGGTTTTTGCTATTGGCGTTGGCTAGCTGCCGCGGATTGTCGTGTGGCTGTGTGGCTCAGTAAGAGCATCCCCACTCACCACTGCTCATCTGTTGGTATTGACAGATCTTGACCCGCGACTTCTTGTGCGCCGACAAATCAAGAAAGAGGTGGAGCTCATTTATTTTATTTTATTTTATGTATTTTTGCTTCTCTGATTGGCTACGTCACTGGATCTGCTCCATTTCAGCCAATGCTATCCGCTCGCGCGCGAAAAATAAACTGCTTGTGGAAAACCTGCAGTTTAGCGAAAAGCCCGCCAACATCCAGCAAAGCGCAACAGGTGGTGGTGGTAACATTGCAGAAAGCTCAAAAAGCTTCAGTGGCCATCCGGTGGGTTCCCACGGCCGACGGAAGCACTCCACTCGCGCATTCGCCCTCGCGCACCTGCTTCGCCCTCACCGTCCGCACACTCACCACCACCGTCACTACTACTACCACCGATATTAACAGTTATGGTCGCCAGCATCTCGGCGCCGAGCGCCGCCGAACAGGAGGAGCTCAAGCAACTGCCACCAGCCATGAAGGTCGAGGACGCGGAGACGGCGAACCGCCTGACGAAGCTCGACAACCTGCTGGAGAAGGCCGGCATGTATTCGAGCTTCCTCTTCTCCAACATGTCAACCGCTGCCTCTGCTGCGATGACCACCACCAGTGCAAAAGCGGAAGAGGATGAGCATGAGGACGACGAAGAGGAACCCGCCGAGTCTGTCGAGAAGGGCAAGCGCAAGCGAACGCGCGCGCGCGTGACCAGGAAGGCCAAGGACGGCGAGAAGAAGCTCAAGGCGATGCAAAAGGACTCGAAGCTGGACACACGCCAGCAGCCATCGGCTTCCTTCGCGCAACCGAAGCTACTCACGGGCGGCATGCTGCGCGACTACCAGCTCGAGGGCATCCGGTGGCTTTGCAACCTCTTCGAGAACGGCCTGAATGGCATCCTCGCGGACGAGATGGGTTTGGGCAAAACAATCCAGGTCATCGGGCTAATCGCGCACCTCAAGTCGCTGGGCGTGCGTGGGCCGTACCTGATCACAGCGCCGCTCTCGACGCTCATGAACTGGGAGAAGGAGTTCCGCAAGTGGACGCCGAGCATCCCGTGCTTCGTGTACCACGGCACGAGCGCGCAGCGCAAGGCATTCCGCAAGAACGAGCTCAATAAACTGCGCAAGAACGACATGGACTTCCCCGTCGTGATCACGTCCTATGAGATGATCTTGGCGGATGCCAAGAGCTTCAACGCGCTGGGCTTCGTGTGGAAGTACATCATCATCGACGAAGGCCACCGCCTGAAGAACATGGACTGCAAGCTTGTGCGCGAGCTCAAACGCGCGCGCTCGGAGAACCGACTGCTGCTCACGGGCACGCCGCTGCAGAACAACCTGGTTGAGCTCTGGGCGCTGCTCAACTTCATTCTCCCGGACGTCTTTGACGACTTACAGCTCTTCGAGAGCTGGTTCTCGTTCACGCCTGACGGCGCACGCGACGGCAGCGCCATGGCACAGGACGTGCTCGCGGGCGACAAGAAGGCCGAGATCGTGAGCAAGCTGCACGAGATCCTGCGGCCGTTCCTGCTGCGGCGTCTAAAGGTGGACGTGGTCGAGGAGATGCCGTCGAAGACCGAGATCTTCATCTACTGCCCCATGTCGCCGTTGCAGCGCGAGTACTACACGATGATCGCCGAGGGTACGCTGCAGCAGGTCATGGAGGCTAAGTACGGCAAGTTCCGCGGCGCGGCCTTCAAGACCAACAGCATTAAGAACCGCGCGATGCAGCTGCGCAAGTGCTGCAACCACCCGTACCTCTTCGACGAGCCGCTCAACGGCAGTGGCGAGATCGCGACCGACGAGCGGCTCGTCGAGGCCGCGGGCAAGCTCCAGGTACTCGACAAAATGCTCGCGAAGCTCAAGCGTGGCGGCCACAAAGTGTTGATCTTCAGCCAGATGACGCGGGTGCTCGACATCCTCCAGGACATGATGGACCTGCGCGACTACACGTATTGCCGCCTGGATGGTAACACAAACCTCCAGTCGCGTCAGGACCAGATGGACGCCTTCAACAAGAAAGGAGGGCCAAACGGCGTCGCCGAGGAGGACATTTTCTGCTTTCTGCTGTCCACACGTGCCGGAGGACTCGGTATCAACTTGATCTCGGCTGACACGGTGATCTTCTACGACTCGGACTGGAACCCACAGCAGGACAACCAAGCGCAGGACCGGTGCCACCGCATCGGGCAGACGAAGGAGATCGTCGTGTACCGCCTCGTGACTGAGAACTCGTTCGAGAACCGCATGATTGCGCGCGCGATTGAGAAGCGCAAGCTCGAGCGCGTCGTGATCCAGCGCGGGCAGTTCAAGCAGCACCAGCCACGCTCGGCTGAGGAAAGCGCTAGCCGCGCGCTCACAAACGAGGAGCTCGAGGAGCTGCTCAAGGATGACGTGCTCATCCGCAACGGTGTCGAGAGCGGCGGCATCAACGACGACGAGCTGTTTAACATCCTGAACCGCGACCTGGTGGTCAAGAGCTTCGTGACGCACAAGGGTGAAGACGAGAGTGTCAAGAAAGAAGAGACCGACGACGGTAAGCAGCAGCGAACGAACCGAGCAGGAGAAGCGCTGCTGGCGGTCAAGGGGGACGGGTACGAGGTCGTGGAGAGCGCGCCGGCGGCTGCGATGGATAGCTTCGCATAACAGACACACACACGCTAGTAGAGATAACGATAGATTGAGATACAGATGATGGCTGGGGTGACGTTTATACACAAAACACACACACACACATCAGTGTTTCGATTTATGGTTTGCTGCACAAGTGAGTACGTTCCGCTTGGTGGATTGACTGGGCCTTGACGCTCGCGCTGTGGAAAGACCGTTCTCAACGCTCGAGAGACTTGGTAAGCGGCTCCTGCTCAAGGAGGAACGTGGTCATGAACGGCGGCGGTGAGCGCATCGTCACGACGCGGAAGACGAGGTTGATACCCGCGACGAGGTTCTTGAGTGGGACCGAGTTCTGCTGCATCTCCTCGCGCGCAATTGCCAGCAGCAGGTCGCGGACGAGGCTGTAAGTCAGATAGGTGTTGTAATGAGAGGTCAGTCACCTGCCAATAAGTTTGTCAAACTTTCAAGGACGTCCAGAACAAGCTGCTACGTACTCTGCATTCACAATTTGGTGCTCACCAACAGCACCACTGGGCTTGCCCGTTGTTTCCTTGACCACATTAAGCGGTACGCGGTGGTGAATCCACTGCCAGAGCTGAGCGCGCGAGATCTCTGCGGTCGCCGAGTCCTCCACGCAGCCGCTGACCACGACCGTACCCTGCGCGTCGAACCACCCAAGGACGTAGAAGAGCGCGACGCGCAGATTCGACTCGACCGAGTGCTTGGTCACGTATCCATCGGGCAGTTTGAGCAGCGTCTTCTCATAGAACGCTTCGTTCACTGGCGTCGTGAGGTCAAGCGCTTTGAACTTTGTGTCCACTTCTTTCCGCACCGACGAAAAAATCTGTACAGGAGTGACAATGTTAGTTGGACAGTTTCAGCATTGTTAACTCCCATTTGTCAAGACAAACCAAAGCGTCCTCACTTCTTGGACGGGCTTCACGAGCTCCAGGTCGTACACCAGCGCACCATCAGATCCAGCGAGTGCTTCAAACTTCTTGGCAACCTTGGCCTTTTCGATTGCTTTAGCCTTTGGCAAGCTGGGCGGCAGCTGGTCCAGCACAAACGGGACCATGCCCGTTGTCGCCGGCGCGCTTCGGCGCTTGCACGTTCGAATCAGGAGCTCCATGTAGTGTCTGTAGGAAGAAAAGCAAATGCTGGATTAGTGGGTAAAGCAATGGAGTGGAATTGCACTGTGAATACGAGCAGTGGACAAAGCCTACTTGAGAAAGTCGGACTTCATCGAAACGCATTGCTGACGATCGGGGAGCAGACACGCGCGGTTGTGGCGGAAGTTGACGACGATCGACGCCGTGTAGTCCCACATGCCGCAGTTCAGGCCTGATGAATGGTGGCGCAGCTCAAAGAGGATCTCCTCCATCTCGAACGCCGCAAAGATGTTCTCGATCAGCACGGTCGCTTTGATGCTTCCCTGGTCCATCACAGTTCGCGCACCACACAGTTTAATCAGTATAACGGCAATCTTTCGTCAATCAACAGCACGTCTCGAACCTTTGGCAGTCCCAATTTCGCCTCCGAGTACTCGAAGAGCTTTCTCCACAGCGCAGCTTCTTGATAGCCTTCAAGCTACACAGCAAATGCCAGTAACACACCAGTTAGAAACACAACGCCTGGCATTTTAAAGAGCGAGATGATCTGGTGCAGTACCTTGGGCAAGTAGAAGAATGGACCTCGACCATTCTCAAGCAAGCGTTTACCACTGTAACGATCATAACACCACCAGTGTTTGCATCAGTCAAGAAATCATCGTTACGACGTTGTTGTCGATGCACGTACTTGCGGAAGATGTGGACGCCGAAATCAAACACTGCGCCTGGCACGGCGACGCCATTCACCAGCATGTTCTGAGGATCTCAGCACAAGACAGTGTACAACTTTGGTTAGCTCCAAATCGTTGGAATGTACCAGCACACAGCTCTACCAGACAATCAGTCTACTTACCATTTCGTCCATGTTCCACGCACGCGGTCGCACGAGCAGCAGCGCGGGGTTACGAGCGAGCGTCAGCCCCTTCGCTGGTACCGCCAATGAACCGCGAGTCGCCTCGATGATGTTGAAATGGCCCAGCAGCGTGTTCGTCCACGTCGGGCAGTGACCGTCGTCAAAGTCCACTTGAACGCCCTAGTATTAAAACAAAACACAATGAGATCGCTACAGGCAACGGAGATATACTCACGGATGTGTGTGTGTGATAATGTTGCGTACCTGAGCCCCAGAGTTGAGCGACCGCAACAGGAACTCGCGGTTCGCGGGCGACACGTCACCGATGTCCACGCGGCGGTCCTGCAAGATCTGCGGAATCGGATCGATCTTCCAGCTCAGGTCGTCTCGGATCGTTCTCGTCTCGCTGAGGAACGTCGGGACCGCGTTCTGCTGCTCAATGACGACGCGGCGAGCACTGCGGCGCTGGTGCAACTGAAGAAATACAACCGCCAGGTACCGTCATGACCATTAGTCTACGCACGAGACTCTATATCTTTGCATAGAACAGAGAGGTGCACCTTCTCAATCTCGCACGCGAACGTCGTCGTGAGCTCCGCTACGAACGCGAGCGTGTCGGCTGTAAGCACCGTATCGTACACGTGCGCGTCTAGCGCGACGTCGCGGCGGGAGACGTACACGTCCGGCTGCTTGGAGCCACCAGAAGCAGGAGGAGGAGGAGGGGAAGACGAGTGAGCTCCTGAGCTGCTGCTGCTGTTGTCATTGACGACTGCGGGGGCGCTGAGCTGCGCGTGCAGACGTGAGATGCGGTCCATCGTCGTGGTGATGCGAGTGCGGGCTTTTGCGGTGAATGCGGGATGCGATGGTAAACTGCGCAATTGGCAAAATGGCTCATCAACGGATCTGCTCTCTTTATCTGGCTCACTCATTCAGCAAAACCTGCATAAGCCTACAGATTCCGCTTTACAAATTACCAGCATTCTCTATTTGCGAGCGTACCTCTTTATGGTTTCTACCTGTTAAATGAGGCTGCACGCATTCAGCTTGGAGTTTCTACCAATCAAATGCAGTATTAATAATTTTTTAACCAATAAAAACGTACAATTCAAAAAATGTTACCGTACTGTAACTCCAATATTTTTGGCCTCAATTTCACCAACACACGAAACTGGAAATGGCAGGCGGATATCCACGGGAAGCTGGCGATGACGACGACGACGACGTGGTGGCGGCAGCACATGTGCGCGCCCCCGGCAGCCTCACTGATGCTAACGACGAGCTGAAGGAAGCGCTGGTGCTTTTTGCGTCAGGCGGCAGCGACGCGCTCCGCGAAGAGCTGCTGAACGGCGGCCCACGCAGCGCAGACAGCGGCGAACTCGCGGCGGTCCGCTCGCTCGTGCGGTTACTCGAGCAGCACGATGGTGCGCTCTCCAGTGACCTCCATACAGCCATTATCCCGGTTGTGAAGGCGCTCAGCAGGACTACGAGCGCGTACATCTCGTCCGTGGCGTCGAGTGAGAACGAGGAGGTCGCTGGGTTTCTCCAGTTGGACGTCAACCTAGCGCCACTGCTCGAGTTCCTGGCAGTGTTCACAGACCTCATGCACATTCAGAAAGCCCAGGCGACAGCACAAGATGACGCATTCGAGCCAAAGATGCTGCTGCGGTGGGTCCCGTTCGTGCTGCACGCCTGTGCACACGTCACATGCGAGCAGCTCCCCGCGGCCGAGTCCATGACGGCCTTCAGCTACGCCGAGCAGATCCTCACACAATGCGAAGTGATCGTCAACGCTTCATCGCGATCTCAGCTCCTGGCAAAGTATATCGAACAGCTCGTCGCGCTCTGCCCGCAGAGTGTCTCAAAGGAGCAATGGGTCGACCGGCACTCGTTCCCAAAGCACGTGCTGCGCTGGATTGTGCTGCAGGTGCCGTCGCCACATCTGGGCGGCGACTTGCTCGGCCGCCTACTGGCGCTTGTGTTCCCGCTCGTCGACGATCTCAGCGACGAGTCCCAGCTCGTCGGCGCGCAGATCCTGCAGCACGTGGTGCAGAGCGTGACAGCGACCGAGCTGCGCTGGTACTCGGACGTGCTCCTGGAAGTGCTGCGCGTGGCCATCACGTCGCGCAAGCCCGAGACCATCGACGTGTTGCTGCAATGCCTGACCACCGCACTGGACAAACTCTCACCGCCGAGCGACTTTGCATATTACGACAAGTTCTTCCCGCGCTTGCTGAACGATACGAGCCTCATCAGCGACGTGGCGATGCGCACGCTCTTCCTACGCCGCCTGCGACCGATGATCGAGCGCATGGGGGCGCCGCACAGTATCCACCTGATTCGGTACCTGCAGCCGTTGCTCAAGGTGCTCGTGGCTTCTTTCGAAGGCATCAACATCCCGTTACTGCTCGAGACGCTCGAGACGCTGCGTGTGACGATCCTGTGCGGGTGGCCGCGGGTGCCAGCGCATACTGAAGAGATCTTTGTAGGTGTCATGCGCGCCGTCGCGTTTTGTGAGGTCTTTGATGCCGGCGCGATGCAGAACCCGATGCCAGAGGAGAAGGCGGAGATTCTGCAGCGTTGTGAGCACATTCTCGAGCTGCTACACGAGCTCAGTAGCAGCAGTGACGATGGAGAGAGAGTGGATGCAGGTGAACAAGCGACAGAAGCTGGTTTGCGAGAGCAACAGGAATCGCTGGTGGTGAGCATGCTGCGCGAAGTGAGCGCGTCATGCTCCCCCCTGCAGCCATTTTGCGAGCGCATGGTAGCAAAGCAGAAGCTTCTAGCTCGCAGGTCAACTTAAACGCAAAAGAAAAAGGACAAGTGGACATGTGGAGGAGTTGTGTCTTCGTGAGCCATTCTGCAAGCAGGCGGATCACCGCAAATGTGGCTATCGCTTCGACGAAGGGGCCCTAGAGTGTTTGGCTTTAGCTCTGGCATCGTCTCGAACTGATCTATCCAACAGTTTTGTCGACGCCCAGCTCTCGTCAAGGCGGCGAGAGGCGTCATTATCGCCCGCTCGGTTGCTCCTTCTCAAGCTTGAGACACCTCCAGCTTTGTTGACTACTAGATGTGGACCACATCATAATTGTGCTGACGATCACTTTGAGCAACTCTCAAGATCTGTTCAAAGTGGGCCAACGCGAGCCATGACTGCGACGGACGCGAGTGCGCTCGCCAAGATGACAGTGCGTGCTTGTAGCACAGCACTCTTTTCACTGCACGGCGCTGCTCTTGGGTTGTTAAGGCGGGCGCTCATGTGCGAGTTTTTGATGGTGCAAACAGGTGAAGCAGTTGCAGGCGCAGCTCAAGAAGCACAAGCTCGAGACGTCGGGTGTCAAGGTGGGTAAGCGATAACTGGTTACTGATTTGATGCGCATTTGCTTATGCGCATAGCATTACCTTACTCACAACACCGCATGTATCATTGTTGCTGTTGTCATGTGTGTGTTTGTGCGCTTGTGGTTGCAAAACAGAGTGTGCTGTTGAAGCGCCTGCAGAACCATTTGGGTCATGTTGAAGAGGACAATGCTTCGAACAGCCAGGAAGGCATTATCGTAAGCGAGCCGCTATGTGTGAGTCCCTTCCGGTTGCATCTAGCCGTGCATCTCATAGTGCTACCGGTTACCATTTATCCATAGGCACCAGAGCCAACGCCCTCACCCATCAATACCCAGGAGACAGCGTCACCAGCAGCAGATTCAGCTGAGAGCGAGGCAGGTACCCTCAGCACTAACGTTAGCGTCGTTCCATTAGATTCAGTCAACGTCCATGCAGAAAACGAGCAAGCGAACGCATCGGCAGCGCCCAGTGAGAGCAAATCAACGGCAAGATACTCCGAGCCATTGGTACGAGGCGTCTCTATCGTTCCATCTCATCTCTGTGCTTGAGTGCGAGCTCAGCCGTCACTCTTGTTGGGGGTAGGATGACGCAGTCAAACCTGCTGGTAAAGAGAGTTTGGACGCAACTGTTGAGCTGCCGGTCACAGTTGAGACAGCTGTGGATGAGAAGGAGGAAATGGCAATGGATGAGGAGCCCGACAGCAGCGACGCAGCGATTGTGACGACGCTGCGAATCGACAACTTCCGCCGTCCGTTCACGCTCAACGCAGTCAAGGTAAAGAGGGCTCACTATGTGTCTATATCATCAGCATCATATCCCATGCACTGATGGCCACTGAAGCCGTCGGTGTCTCCCTATTTACATTCAACCTGATGAACTTGTTGGTGTCCCCAGGCTTTGGTGCAGGAGCATGGAGGGTTTGTCGAGAACGGCTTCTGGATGGACGCGATCAAGACCCACTGCTACGTCTCGTACGCGTCCAAGGAAGTGGTACGCGAAGCTGGGTATCAACATTGTACTTGAGGCTGCTTTGGGGCTTCTCAACAGGCTCCCCTGTGCGTGCGTGTGGATCTATTACCGAACATGTCCAGGCGAGCAAAACGCGCGAGAGTCTGCAGGGGAAAGTATGGCCGCCTGCAACTGGAATAGCGCTCAGTGTTGATGTTTCCCAGCAGACTGCGATGAACGTGAACGACAACGGAGAAGGCGATGCCCCCCGCAAGCAGAGCCTGAAGCGGAAAACGAGAGGCAGCGAGGCTGATACCACGCCAAGTGGCGGATCATCCCGGCGTCGCGTGCAAGGTATGCGATGTTATCGAAGACGTAACTTTTCTGTTAGTAGACTAAGTGTAGACTGTGGGTTACCTGCACCAGCCCCAGTGTCGATTGACGCCTTGTTCCTGAAGACGGAGACCAAGCCCGTGTTGTATTATCTGCCGCTGACTGACGAACAAGTGCAGCAGCGCAAAGAGCGCCAACGTGAGCAAACGTTCAGTGAACAAACAGCAGCGGGTGAGGGCGCTTCCTCTCGTTACGACAGCGGTGCGAGGGCAACTCTGCCGTTCAAGAGGGGGAAGCGAGGCCATCGGCCCAAGAAAGTGCGCGACGGGTATCGCAAGGTTCAGCGATACGACTCCAGGCTCTAAAGTTTGTGCGGTAAACGCGGATGTCAGACAGAAGTAACTGTGTGGAAAACAGGGAAGGGTGCTTGTTGTTAGTGAGCAAAAGAATTTGCGAGAATGAATGCACATATTGTCTAGCCCACCTGGACACTTTCAGACGACACTTCTTATACTTTGGATTTGGATTGTCCCTGTGGACACTGAGAGGGATCGGTGGCTACTGACCTCCTTATTCGCGGCGGACCTTGCACTTGGAGGTGGGAGCTGGGGCTATGGCCGGCTTGGTGGTGGTGGCCGCAGGCGCAGTCGTCGCCTCGCCCGCCACCTTCGGGGAAGGCGCTGGAGCCGCAGCAGTGGTGCCGCTACCGATCTTGGCGCAGTCGATGTACACCTGCCACTCGAGCAGCGTCGACATCCAGTAGAGCGTCAGGCGGTTCTTGCCAGCACACTTGGACTTGTCGTAAGGGATCTTGCCGCTCGGGAACTTGCCGACACAGTTGCCAGTGTAC
>JAASGO010000367.1:0-26676 GCA_023334245.1 Globisporangium cederbergense
AATCAGCGACGTTTCCCTAAACCCTGCTAGGATGTACTCAGCTTGAGCTTCAGTAGTAGTAGGCTACCTATGATACAGAGGAACCCAGTCACCACGAGGCAGAGGCACGCTTAACAACGTAAATCGAGTCATTTCCAATTCACATAGCGTCCCATGCGGCTTTTTATGACCCCACATCTGGAGTGACCTACCCTCAAGTAGCAACGGGAGTTGCCAAATGAGGGAGGACCATGCTGCTCTGCAATGGCAGACCTTCACAGGCGTGTAGCGCGTTCTGATTGCGATCTACTTCGAATCCAGCTTTGCTTGGTTCTCTAGTCCAAAATGAGATCGTGCATCACTTGCCGACTCATAGTTTTGGATGTCAGCAGTCTGTGCTGCACTGCATTGCACTTTCACTCTCGCAGGATGATCCCGACTACCAACGCAAAACCAAGCTCCTCTGCTCGATCCGATGCACAAGAAGCGGGCGCTATGGCGGCTGATACTGCTGGCCGTCAACATCGCGTCGACGCTGTTGACGCTCTTCACGGGCCTCAAGGAGAACCCGGTGCTGGTCTTCGTCTCCAATAAGTATGAGCTCGTGCGCTCGCGACTCATCGAGGGTCGCATCAACTACGACAACGTGCACGACGACCTCATTGATGTCAAGATGCTCGTGAACCTTACGCACGCCGGCGACAACTTCCGGTTCATCTCGGCGCCGAGACGCAGTCCCGCCAATCTCGCTGAGGATCGCAGCACCTGCATGCGCGTCAACTCGATCAACGCGTCGATACTGGCGGTGCACTACGACGATTTTTGGGGATATGGCCCACGCCGCATTCAGATGTTCGCCCACAGCATCTCGGCGCTGCAGTGCAAGGTCGTGAACTTTCGCTCCGACTGGTTCAAGGGCTGTGTGCAGGCGCGTGCGAACGCCTCCGAGTGCCACCGTTTCATCCTGGACAACTTTGAGGATCTGCAAGACAACCGCGTGGTGCAAGTGGGGAAGGAGAATGACTTCGGCGGGGTTGGTGTCCCGCTCCTCAAGTGCCTGGGCCGGCCTGAACGCATGTTCAACTACATGACGGACCTGATGGTGCAGCAGTCATACTGGGCCGGCGGTAGCTACCACCTCGAGATCCAGAGCAGTCGGTGCTTGGCGCTACCACTGCTGCGTAACAGCGACCTTAAGTGGGGGCTCTTTCAGGTGCAGCCGGTGGATCAGGCAGCCGACGTGTATGTCGGCGTGGACAGCAGCGGCTGGTTCGCGTGGATCGTGAGCTTCGCGTTCGGCATCATCTCGCTCGTGATGATTGTCCAGGGTGTGCTCTCGGTCATCGTGCGCTCCAGAGTGGTGCTCTACCTCCCTAAACAGGCGCGCTTCCTCAAGGAGCAGTGTTACCTGCGCTACATCCTCCCATCCATGTCGCTGGCGACCATGCTGGCGGAGGACGACAATTCGGTCACCCACTTCAAAGGCGCACTACTCATGGCCTCGGACACGTGGCTCAACCACTGGCTCTACATCACCTTCAGCATACTCGAGGCGCTCGTGAATGTGCGCCTCACCTACGTGGTCTACGGCATGGGCACGTGGATGCTCAAGAAGCAAATCAACTTTGAAAACTTCCTCTTCGTCTGCACCGCCCTCACGCGCATGACGTGGATCATGTGCTTCGTCCACAGTCTGCTGCGGCTGGGCACCAAGATCGCGCTGCATAGTCTCAAGACGCTCAAGCTTATCCGGCCGCACTTTCGAGAGAGGATCGAGTGGTATGTCGACGCGTCAGCGCTCTTCCTGAGCTTCAAGATCTACAGCATCCTCATGGGCACCTTCCTCTACATGTTCCTCAAGGTCAACGGTAGCACAACGCTCATGAAGCAGGTGCCGGGGAAACGAGCCGTGTTGGGTGGTCTTCCAGGCATCGCCAAGTTCTGGGGCAACGAGATCATCTGCGACAACTTTGTTATCCTCTCACTGCTCCTGCTTTACGGAGTCACTGTTGGAACGCTCATGCTGTGCACCAAGTACCGGCTCGTGGCGAGCAACGGACTCGTCCAGTTGCTCCAGCGGCGCTACCTTGTCGTGGGCTGGGACATCTTTGTCGCTATGGAAGCTTTGGGAATCGACCCGTTCAACGACAAGTTGGTCCTCGACAATGTCGCGAGAACCAACTGCTCGATCAGCTGTGTGCTCCAGCAGCTCTACAACTCCGGTCCCAGTGGCCTCGTCCAGCTTGCAGGCGACTACATCTTCACGGACGGTGGGTTCTCAAAGGAGCCGGTCTCGTTCGCCTACGCGCCGAAGAAAGCGTTGATGATGAGGCTCGTCCACAGCCGAGGTGCATCCACGGCTTCGACTGCTCGCACTACCAAGTACACAGCAACAACGACGATCGACGAGTCCAAGATCTCCCCGCAGATTGTGAGAAATCGAGTCCTCGACTCGAATTTCCAGCAGGTCCGCAAAAGCATCTACGAGCAGAACCTGCAGATCTATATGGAAGGCAGATTCGGGAAGATCCTGCTGGTTGACGTGAACGAACAGGGCAAGTACCAGGCGAATGCGGTGGGTTTGGCGATGTTCACGGTGCATGACGCGCTCACGACCATGTCGATCCTCGACATCAAGCACTTGCTGGGCAACGAGAAGAAGCTGCGTATTGCTTAGTGCTTCTCTTCTTCGCGTATCTCTTGATACAGGGTTGCTTTTCATTTTTCTTCGCCACTCTCTTGAACGTTAACAGCCGGTAATCGCCAATCGATTCCTCTCTTTTTAGTTCACATACGGGCTGGCTGTGCTTCGAAGAGCGAGCTGGAGTTCCTGGTACTCTGGAAAGTTGTCAGGGGTGAAGACTCCGTGGCGAACGAAAAAGTCCAGCAGCACGAGGCAAATGTCGGGCTTGAACTTCTCAGGTGTTTCCCAGAGCGCTTCAACGAGGTCATTCACTGCCCAGAGCTCGAAGCTCTCGACTTCGCCGTCGCGGTTCACGGGCTCCGTCGAGCGCGGGAGTTCGAGGTCGTAGATGAACATGGTGTTGTTCGGAAGTCCATTGGGCCGGTCCACCACGTACCCAATGCTTCCTGTGGCGACAAGGTTCGCAGAGACCCACGCGGGGTCCAGTCCCGCCTCTTCCTCTGATTCTTTGACCATGTTGTCATGCGACGAGATGTGCGCCGGTAGTCCACCGCCCACGATCGTATCGAACAGCCCTGGCCACTTCATCTTTGTCTGACTGCGTTTCGCAATCCACACGTGAGACACGTGGCGACCGTGCTCCGCTCGCACGAAGCCGTTCAAGTGGGTCGCGTACTGGCTCAGGCCAAAGTACGCGTCCACGCCACGGTGGTAGTGAAAAAGCGTGCTCGCGCTGAACGACGTCTTGGCGGCGTACATCTCGCTTTGCCAGTGAGGGAACGCGCCCTCGTTCTTGAGGGCATTAGTCACCTGCGCGAATGCTGGTTCGGCAAATAGTGTTAGTTTGGGGGCATGAGATCATACACAGTTGTCAGCAAGCTAGAAGTGCAAACCTTGGGTGCGTTCGTGGACGGATGGGAAGGCGGGTTTCATGAGCACACGTTCGTTGGTCACGATGAAGAGCTCGTCAAACACACGCAGACGCTGTCATGCGATACAAAAACGTGTTAGCCATCGCACTGGCAGCCAGCTCAATAGTTCCGAGGACTGTTTCGACATACATCGAGTCGGTCCTTGCGCACGTAGCCCACGTTGATGGCGGGTGTAGTGCAGGCGTGACGACGCTGTTCCTCAGCGGTTAGCGTCACTAGCAGCGGAACGTACGCGTCGTGTGTCCAGCCGAAGGCGCGGCTCACGAGTGCGCGCCAGGGCAGCGCTCGCGCTGCTTGGGGTAGCGCCATCGTCGTTTTGAGGAAACTGGTCTGTTTGTCAACGATTGTAATTAAAACGAAAACGAAATTGTAAATATCCTTTTTTAGATATTGAGCATTTCATATATTTTGGCAAAAAGGTGGTGCAAAATGAGCACTTTTCTTGTGGAAGATTTGCATCCAGGCTTATCAACGCCATTACTGTTACAGCACAAACCCCTAATAAAGGACAGTTACGCTTTTTGGTGACGATTTCTGGTCGCTAAATGCTGAATTATTTATAGTGGATCCAAATGGATTAGCCGAAATTCATCTGCAACTGTATCCACTGATCTGCTGTGCACCACCCCAACTGACCCGATCTGCGGTAAAACGATCGAAATAGTAAATCTGGCCAGAAACACCGATGACTGATGTTGCCCCACCAAGTTTGACATTTCTTTGCAAAATGGACGGAATGATTTCAGTTTGGCATTGGGACTCCAAATGCGTGATTAAACGTTCAACTCGGTCCTTTTAGTCCCCTTCTTATGAAAATAGACAAATAACTGAACCCCGATTTAACGTAACCTATTTCTCCCAGGATGGTCTTGATAAGGACGGCAAAAGAAATGAAATGCACAATAAGTGATATTTAGTAACTTGGACATCCAGGACGACAACCGTCACAGATCATAAGCTACCAAACACCCAAACACCCATTTTGGGTGTTTGGTGGACTGTGTTCTTTGTACCCTCCAAACACCCACACACCCTCCACTTCCGCAAAACAAAAGCATTCGCAGAATCCAACAAGCACGCAAGCATGGACGACCGCTTGGCGCTCCGACAGGCGCCCTCGACGCACTCGGAGGCCGGCGGCGGCGCGATGCACGAGCCGGAGGAGAACGAGGACGAGAAGGTGTACTACGGCTTCGGCGTCTTCATGGGGTTGCCGCTCGCCGACCTCAAGGCCATGAAGGAGGATTATCTGCAGAAGCAGGCGCTCGGCGGTGGCGGTGGGGAATTCCGTGCCGCGCTGCCTCCCTCTGCGGGTGTGGGCGGCGGTGCAGCACGTGGCCCGCCACTCGACTACGACGCCCCTCGTGGAGCTCTTCCAGGTGGGCGCGTGGCTCCAAGCGAATACAGCAACGGACGCGGCGGCGGCGTGCCCGGGGTGGTGCCTCCTCTCGCGCCGCCACCAAACGGTCGCGGCGGTCACCCGATGGCGGCGCACCCCGGCCAAGCACACTACGGCGTGTCCATGGGTGCCCCTCGCGGCGCGCTCGGCCGGGCGTACGACGCGTCCCATGACGACGGCAACGAAGAGCTGAGCGATGACGGCTCGGACGGCTCGTACTCGGCGCCCAAGTCCCACTCGCTCAACTTCATCCTGCACTAGCCAGCATTTGTCCAGAACAGACAGCTCCGTCGATCAGCACCGAGATGCGGCAGCGCCAATCAGTGACAGAGAGAGCGATCGCATTTTCCCAGACGATGTCGATTGCATGGACTCTGCCTTGCGGAGATGGCTCCGCTCGTACAGCTCGGATTCCACCTGGACGTTCCGCGTGGCTAATGTAATTTATTCGTGTGTAACCTTCTCGCCTTCGCATCACCTCTCATTCATTCGCACAAAGAACCGAGTGTGTGTGTGTGCGAATAACAACGAAGATGAATGTATTGGGAATTGTCTATTGGCCTCTCTCTCACACACGCATGGTCTCACTTGTCGTTCGACTGCTCTACTTGCGCTTGCGGAAGCGCTTAAAGGACTTCTTGCTCTTCGCCTCGAGATCCTCGCTCGCGTTGCGCTTCTTGTACTCACCGTCACCCGAGATCTCGGTGCCAAGCTCCTGGTAGAGCTGGCGGAACTTGCGCGCCGAGCCCACGGGGCGCAGCGGTTCGGCCAGCAGGCGACTGAGCTGTGCGCGCTGTGCCTCGATAGACTGCGCGCCCTTCTTGCCGCTGCCGGCCTTGTTGTCGTTCTTGAACTTGAGCTCCTGCATGAGGTTGTCGTCCATGTCGAGGTCCGCGGCCGCGGCCATCTGGCTGAACCATGTCTCCTCCGACTTGACCTTGCCGTTCGCGTTCTCCTCCTCGTTGATGGATTTGGCCAGGCGCACGCGCTCGTCCACGGCCGGCAAAAAGCGGTGGTCGAACGGGAAGTCCGAAAGCCCCGTGGGCCGGTGCAGCACCTTGCAGATCTGCGCGTGGTACTTGGCGTCCGCCGGGCCAACCAGCGAGATACTCAAACCTTCCTTATCAGCACGCGCCGTACGACCACTGCGATGCACGAACACCTCGGTCGAGCGCGCGATGTGGTAGTGCACCACATAGTCGACGCTCGGGATGTCGAGACCACGCGCAGCCACGTCCGTGGCCACGAGGATGCCCTTCGCGTGTGCGCGGAAGTTATCGAGCTTCTTGAGACGTTGGCGCTGCTGCATCTCCGCGTGGAGCGCGAACACGGGCATGTTGAGCAGCGAGAGCAGACTCGCGAGCTTGCGCACCTGGTGGATTGCATTCAGGAACACGATCGTGCGGCCCGGGTACTGAGTCAAGAAGTAATACAGGAAGCTGTCGCGCGTCGAGTCTGAGACCTCGTGCTGACAGAGTTCGAGGCCCGACGGCAGTGACAGCGCGACGTTCTCCAGCTGCTTCTTTCGTCGCGCCTCCGTGTCGGCACCGGATGCCGCAGCACTCGCAGCGCTCTCGTCGATACTGAGATCCACGACCGCAGGCTTGCCACGCAGCCCCACGCGCTTCATGACGCTCTCGAGCACCGTGAGCGCGTGACGATGCTTCTTCTTGCCGTTCTGGAAGCGTCCACCCTCAGGGATTGTCAGCGTCGCAGAGAAGAGGAACGTCTGGCGCACTTGGCGTGGGGCTTCGACCACCGACTTCGGCAACACTGGTGCTGGTGCTGATGCTGATGATTCATCAGCTTCCTCTTGGCGCTTCTGCTTGGCCTGCATCTTGAGCACATCGTCCAGCATCACTACGTTCGCGCCGTTCGAAAACGCACCGTTGCCGTTCTCTCCGTCTTCACTATTGTCATCATCAATCCCAGCGTCCTCATCCTCGCTCTCTTCATCGTCCGACATGTCCGCGAGCTCGGACGCCGCACTCTTTGGCTGGAAGCGCAGCGCGTCGAAGATCTTCTCCACCTCCGGGTACGTTCCCGTCTGCAGCATGCGGTCAGCCTCGTCGATCACGAGGAAGCGCAGCGTGGAGTTGAGGTCCTTGAAGTGCACGTGGTTCTGGTCGATCATGTCCCAGAGGCGACCAGGCGTGCCGATCACGATCTCGGGCGAGTACGTGAGCATCCGCTTCTGCTTCTGAATCGCCATCCCGCCCACCAACGTCACGATGCCGATCTCTCGGTTCTGCACCATCCTCTCGAGGTGCTGGTGGATCTGCAGCGCCAACTCTCTCGTGGGCGTCAAGATCAGCGCCTTGCAGTCCTTCGTGTAGCCCTTCTGCTCGCGTTCAAACAGCAGTTGGCTCAGAATGGGCAAACCGAACGCCAACGTCTTACCGGAACCAGTCGGCGCCGCACCGACGACGTCGCGGTTATCCACGAGCGCTGGATAGATCGTCTGCTCCTGGATGCGTGTGGGCGTGAGGAAGCCCGACTGCTTGAGAGAGTGCATGAGAGTGTTGTGCAGTTTGTACTTGTTCCACTTGGGTAGATCCGTCGGCTTCAGCGGCTTTGGCACTGCTGCTGGAGTCACCTTCTCCTTCTTCGCGGCCTGCTTTGGTTCCTTCTTCGCAACCTTCTCCTGCTTCGGTTTCTTCTCTTTTGCTTGCTTCACAAGAGCTGGCTGCTTCACAGGGACGACTTCCTCTTCGTCATCATCAGACTCACTATCCAGCTCAGCACCTTCGCCACCACCACCACCACCACCAACAGCAGCAGCCGCGGCAGCTTCGAGAGCCTCCTTTCTGGCCGCGTCCTTCTTCGCTTTGGCCTTCTTGCGCTTCTTCTTCTTCGACGGATCCACCGCCGTGCGCTGGCTGCTGATGAGGATGTGGCCGCCCGACTCAGTCTTCTCCAGCGTGTAATCTGCAATGCAAGAACACATACGAGGCCAAACATCA
Source organism: Globisporangium cederbergense (assembly GCA_023334245.1). Classification (NCBI taxonomy): domain Eukaryota; phylum Oomycota; class Peronosporomycetes; order Pythiales; family Pythiaceae; genus Globisporangium; species Globisporangium cederbergense. Next base: position 7,918 of record JAASGO010000367.1, read on the forward strand.
GCACCATACATATACACGTACGAAGAGCTCACTACTAACACGGTACAGCATACAGCACACAACACGCACCTGTCATCTCCTCCAGCTCAAAGGCGCATCCGTCCTCGAAACCCTCGACCTGGACGTCGTCCAGGTTCACCTTGGACCATCCGCCCACGAACGTCTGCTCTGCTGCTCTATTGCTGCTGGAGGAACGCTTCTTGCGCTTCTTGCTCTGCTGCAGCTGCCCGGAGGCGTCCACGTTCACCACCGCCGCCGCCACTTGCTTCGCGCCACTCATTGCTCGCTTGCGTCTCTCCAGAATGACCAACCAGAGCGCGAAAAGCCCCGTTATAACAGCACACAAATATTTTGTTAGAGGGTCAAAAATACGTGCGCGGACTGATTTGAACCAATCATGTTCATGTATTTTATAATAAAATACATTAATGTGATTGGTTCGATCCTGAAATCGGACACGAATAGAGAGCGATACGTGAACATAGTGGACACGAGTCAAAACAGCTCGTGTTTGCGGCTCTTGTCCGAGAGCCATAAATTCCCAAACCTTCGGACAACCAAAGGCAAAACGTACCGACCAAGTCCGATTTTTTATGCTGGCCAATCAAAACCTACCATTTGCCATGAAAAATATTGAAAAATATTGAAAAATATTAATATGATTGGCGTTCGCTCCAAGGGTATCAGCACCCGCAGAGCAATCAACAACGACCATGCGAGCGTTCGGCGTCCGCAGCTCCCGCAGCTGCATACGTGCGCTGGCCTCTCGCGCCCCCGCATGTGCAGCCGCTAACACTATCAACGCCAACAGTCTGCGCGCAGTCAGCAGCAGCCGCCACGCGTGCGAGGGTCTTCGCGATCTCTCGTCCTCATCTTCAGGCGCGCAGGCGAACCGCAACACGTTCGTGTCGAGCTACTACCAGCTGGAGGACCCGCAGGAGATCGCGACGTTTCTCAGTCGCAAGAAGCTCGCGGCGCGCGAGACGGACACGCACTTTGTGGTGCGTGACTGCCCGTTCTGCCACCCGACGCGCGGCAAGGCCGACAACATCTTCAAGCTCTACGTGCACAAGGCGCAGGGCGTGTACAAGTGCCACCGCTGCGGCGCCGCCGGCAGCTGGTTCGACTTCAAGAGCAAGGTGTGTAGCCGTTCAGTAGTGAACGATTTGTGTATATATGTCTTGTTAACCATTGTTTTCTTCTGTGCATGATCCGTTAGCTGCAGAGCAATGTCGGAGTAAGCTCCATGGATGGTGTGATGCACGGTGGCGGTGGCTCGAGCCTCGCGGACGCTGCGCCAGCCAAGGTGATTCAGGCACTAGACAACGCGAAGGCCATGGCGATTCAGCAGAACCTGCTAGAGGATGCGGACTTCAAGTCCGTGCTCACGTACCTGACCGAGACGCGCGGCATCAAGCGCGACGTACTACAGAAGTACGGCGTGGGCGCCATCGAGCAGCCGTTCCGGGACGAGAGCGGCACGCAGGTGACTGCCAAGTGCATCTCGTTCCCGTGGATGGCTCGCCAGCATGACCTAGACGCCATGGGCGTCATCTGTGACACGGACGAGCCTTCGTCGGACGACAAGAACCTCTTTAACGTCATTCGCCTCAAGATCCGCGCCGTCGACGACAAGTCCAAGCAGCGACTGGTACCCAAGGGCGGCAGCTGGGGGCTCTTTGGCTGGAACACAGTGCCCACGTCCTCGGAAGAGATCGTGATCACCGAGGGCGAGTTCGATGCCATGGCCGTATACCAGGCCACGGGGATGCCCGCGATTTCGCTGCCGAACGGCTGCCAGTCGCTGCCGCCCAGTGTTCTCCCACTGCTCGAGCGCTTTAAGAAGATCTACTTGTGGATGGACAATGACGCCTCGGGCCAGGCGAACGTGGAGAAGTTTGCGTCCAAGATCGGCGTCACGCGCTGCTACATCGTCCGTCCAGGTGCGAACCCCGCTATGAAAGCCGTGAAAGACGCCAACGACGCCCTGCTGGCCGGTCTTGACCTAAGCAAGATGGTCTCGTCGGCCGAGCGCATCCCGCACAGCCAGATCACGACGTTCGATGAGCTGCGACGCGAAGTGTACGAGGAAATCCTGAACCCGCTGCGCGCCTGTGGCGTCCAGTCGCGCTCACTGCCGTCGCTCAACCGACTGCTGAAGGGCCACCGCATGGGCGAAGTGACTGTTCTTACTGGCCCCACGGGCTGTGGAAAGACGACGCTGCTGAGCCAACTGTCCATCGACCTGTGCGGCCAGGGTGTGAGCACGCTTTGGGGCTCGTTCGAGATCAAGAACACGCGTCTAATCCACAAAATGCTTAATCAACTGGCTGGCCGCAGTCTCCAGGGCGATTTGAACGCCTTCGAGGGCGCGGCCGACAAGTTCGAGGCGCTGCCCATGTACTTCATGCGGTTCTTCGGCAGCACAGACGTGGACGAGGTGCTGGACGCCATGGAGTATGCCGTGTACGCCTACGACGTGCAGCACATCCTGTTGGACAACATCCAGTTTATGATGGCGGGCCAAGGCCGCGGCTTTGATAAGTTCGAGCGTCAGGACGCCGCGCTGGATAAGTTCCGCAAGTTCGCGTCCCAGAAGAACGTACACCTGACGCTTGTGATCCACCCGCGCAAGGAGCAGGAGGACCAGGACCTGACGCTCACATCCGTCTTCGGCACAGCCAAGGCCACACAGGAGGCCGACAACGTGTTGATCCTGCAGCGCACGCGCGGGAACTCCAAGCTCGACGTGCGCAAGAACCGCTTCGACGGCACGCTCGGCTCCATTCCGCTCACCTTCGACGCTGACTCCAACTGCCTGCGCGAGTTCAACGAGGAGGTGATGAGCGAAAACGTCGCGTCCGTGGACCTCGAGGCGCAGATGGCGTTCGAGCAGAAGCAGCGCCAGCAGAAGGCCACGCGCGTGGCCGAGAGCAGCTTCGTCCAGGCTGTCGATGGATTATCTAATGAAGATGATGAGCAGCCAGAGGTGATGCTTGAGCAGCTGGCGTTCTCGTACGAACAAGAAGGGGCGCGTCAGTACGAATTCGCAGCGGTGGCCAGTCCGTCGGGCGAGACCAAAGCATTGAATGGCTCGGCAGCGCACTCGCCGTCGTTTCAGATCCTCCCGAACGGCTCGTTCGACAGAAACCCGGACGACAAGAAACCCAACAGCTCGGGTGCGAATGGCCTCAACGGCTCGTCCAAGCGCGGCCCGAACGGTCTAAATGGCTCAGGCCGTGAGCCATTCTCCTCGTTCACGCCGATCATCACGAGATAGTGAGCGTGTGCCTTAACAAATCTCAAAGCATACACTACCAACTAGCATCACATACATCCTGTATATCACCCTTGCAATGTCCAATCGTTCACACATAGATAGATAGGAGGTCTATTATATTCACATCCACCTGACCATATCTTGATTACCGGATCGAGAGCTGCTCGTAGATGGTCCAGGTAACGGCGGTAGAGAGCGTGCGCTTCAGCACGCGCGGCACGATACCCTTCTTGAAGCCTCGCCAGCCTTCATCATCCATGATCTTGCGTACCGTCTGGCGCAGCGTAAGCGAGTTCTTAATGCTTGAGCCCTGTTTGTCCAGGATCGAAAGCTGCATGCGCGTCTTGACCACGTCGGCCGGGTGCACGACGGTCGTGGCGAGCACGCCAGCCACGACGCCGCTGGAAAAGTGCACGCCGTAGGTCGGCGCGTCAGGGAACTCGAGTTCCAGCACGGCCTTGAGGCGCGTGTAGATGAGCACGTAGAGCCCCGAGAAGGGGACGTCACGGATGAGCGTGGGTACCATGCCGCGGTACAAACCACGCACGCCTTCGTCGCGCAGCACGTGCTGGAAGACCTGTAGGTTGCTACTGTACGTGCCCGGCGCCTGCCACTCCATGCGCGCCTTCACGATCGTGAGCGGTGACATGACGCAGCCGGCGAACGTACGCGCGAATGCGCCGGAGAGAAATGTGTTGATCGCCGAGGTGGGGAACATGGTCATGCAGTGGTCGAGCGTCGTGAAGTAGAGACCGGCGCCGCCCGCGACGCGGATGAGCGTAGGTGACGTGCCACGCCACATGGCGCGCATGCGCGTCCAGAGCTGCTCCTGGTTCGCGCGCTGTTGCTGCTGCAGCTGCTGCGCCACGGCCGCCTGACGCTGGTGGTCGTCCAGGATGTGCTGGAAGAGCGAGCCGCTGCCGCCGGGCGTCTTTGCCGTCGTCGTGGCGGCACCGAACGCGCCCTGTTGGTGCGTACGCAGCACGTCCAGTGGCTGGAAGGCGAGCGCCGAGATCATGCCCGAGAGCGCGCCCGCCACGAGCTTCTTGGTCTTGCGCGTGTGGCCCGAGGCCTCGCCCACGCGTGTGGCGGCGCCAGTTGCGCTGAGCTGCAGCGCTACGGGGCGCTCGGCCGTCGCGATGGCCGAAGTCGTCGACGCCATTGCCAGCGAGCGCGAAATGAGTGAGACTGTCGGATGGCAAGCCATGGCAATGATGGGATACTCGAACGTACTGTGAGCAATGATACCCTCTCAAAAGAGATGATGGATAAAGTGTCTTTTCACAGGTTTATTATCATTCACAGATCTGTTTTATACCTCTTGGCGTCAACACCAGGAGGAAGGAGATCAGCTCTTGGAGCTGCGGTGCGAGTCCTTGATGCGCAGCTGGCTCCAGTCCGGAGCCGACTCGCCGCTGTAGCCGTAGTTGAAAAAGAGCTCCTCGCCGCGCTTGATGTCCTGCTGAGCCCAGATGGCCACGCGGTGCTCACCGCCCACGCGGAAGATCTTGGCCTTGCATTTGGGGTTCACACTCGAGTGGTTCGCGAACTTGCTCTTGTTGCCCTTGCGGATTGCGTCCACGACCGCGTCCTCGTTTGCGTCAAACAGGAAGCTGATCGCGTTCTTGTCGTAGATGCTGCCGCGCCGCTCCGCTTCGTCCTGCGAGATGATCGCGCCCTTGTACTCGTAAATGAACTCGCCCCGCTTGATCGGCTCGCGGGCGAACGTGCCCCATCCGTGGGTCGTCGAGAACGAGACTCCAAGCTTCTTGTGGATCCCACGCGTGAGATTCACGTTGCAGCAAATGCCCAGTTCCAGCGCAGGTCGACCTTGCAGGTTGTCGTTGTAGATCAGCGCCGGAACTTCGCTGGCGCCGCACGTGAAGCACACGTCCGGGTTGCACTCTCGCATCGCCACGAAGCACGGACACGCGTTGGTTCGGCAGTTTCCCATGCTGCACCGGCATCCAGCAAACCTGTAGCAACACAAGCGAAATCACAATTTGTTAGTACAATAAGTAGAGACTTTCAACATTATGAGAACACACGGATGGTTTACCTGTTCGGACAGTCGCGAGAGCACGAGCACGCTTTCTCGCACATGTGGTCGCGCGTCATGCAGGAGCAGGCACTGGAATCGCACACCCCGTTGTGGTTGCAAGGCTCATACTCGTGGTTCGACCCCTTTTCTTTCAGTCGGTTGTTTCGCGTTCGCTTTAAGGGCTCACGGTTGTTGCTATTGCGCGACCCGGTGTTTCTTCCTCGCTTGCGATTCTTGTTCGCTCGCGCGTCGGAGAATGCAACCTCATCCATCGACCCGTAGTTTCCTGATGAGCTCTGCTTTTCAACCTCCAAGTACTTCTGGAGGTCTTTGCACGGCACGGACTTCACAATCGACGCAATCATGCACGGGTTGTCTCCAACGGTGTCTCGCGTTTTCTGCAGCAGCACTAGCTCAGTAGGACTCAACGTACTGCCTATCGGCACTTCCTTCACCCTGTCCTCATGAACGCTGGTAGAGTTCTCCGACAATTCCTCAGTCGAAGGCGCTGTCGACCTAACAGCCCCAGCTTTCCAACACCTGTCGCTGCACACGTCGCTCTCACCAAGAAAGGCACCAACCTTGTTATTCACCAGCGCACAGTGCGAGTTGTCCAAGAACTCCGACTCATCAGGAACTTTACGGGGAGGCTTCACCACACGCGACGGACGAGGTGCTCGACTCTTCTCCGTTAGCGGATAGCCATCCAGAAACGCAGTCGCCATCGTACTTGCTCTGGTCTGAGAGCGCGCAGAGCGACGTCTGTCAAGAGCCACACCAGAGCCTGTGGATTCGTTCTCATCCGTGCCGGCGCCTTCATCGTCAAACTCAATGTTGTTAACCGAATTGTCGGGCGAGAGGAGCTCAACCACACTGGGCTCGACGGGACCCGTAGTTGGAGACTTTTCTTCTTCTTTTTCAGGCGTATCTTGCTTCACTTTCTCCTCAGACGAAGTCTCTTCGACGGCCAATGCCACAGGTGATAGGTGCAACGGCGGGTTGATCGGATCAACGCGTCGGATGGGCTGTGGATGCTCGATTCCGTGCTCGTGGCAATCATACTTGTAGCACATTCGGCAAAACAGGTCGCGATAATGCACAGACAACTCGCCATACTCGGCCGTTGACCGCAGACCAAGTTTGCTGGCGCGTCGATCGGTTCGTCGCTGAGCGAGGTTTGACTCGAAGTACGTCGGAGGGGATGTAAGGCGTTCAGAGAGAGGCTTCTTCGCTGGATCCGACGTCCCGAACGCGGAAGTCGCCTTGAACAGGTTGACCAGCTGAGCGTGAGTCTCAACACTGGTCTCAGGGTTTTTTTTCTGAACAAGAGATTTCGCATCCTCGATACGTTTCATCGTTAACCGCTTCGCGTCAAAGTTCTTCTTGATCTCTCCGTAGTCAGTGTACGCTTGGCCGAACCCGTAGACGTTCTTTAGCGCAGTGAACACCGCGGCCGAATCCCCGCATTCTGCGACCACGTAGCGAAGAAAGTACTCGTTGATCTCTCCGTCAAGAGCGCTACGCTGACTCGCTTCTTGTGACCGAATCCTCTCGTACTGTTTCACGTCAATCTCTTCCCCACTCTCGTTGTCTCCAAAATACGGAACATACCTCAAGATCGGATCATCTTCGACGCGAATGCTGCTCTTGATGCCAATGAAGGCTGTCGATCTGCTCTGCATGTGGAACTTGCAAAGTCGCAAGGCGGATCCGGGTCTTAATGTCTCGCCAGCGTTCGTTTCGTCAGTGCCGACAACGTACTTCAGCTTTGCGTACTGGGCTGGCGGGACGACCTCCAGAACCTGCATCTGGTGAATGAGAAAGCGCTCCGTTGGAGCAACCGCTAGCTTGTGCATCGTCCCTAAAGAAAAAACCAAAGCAGCATCAGTTGTTGGCACATTTAATGTCAGTCAGCCATTTGACGAACTCTCTACCACATGTAAACTCACATGACGGCTTCTGAAACTTCTTCTCTTGATGTAGCTGGTGGTCGCGAAGAAGCTCCGTGATCTGGCTGCGCGTCTCTTGCATAATCGATGCTGACTTCAATCGGTAGCACTCTTGGATCTTCGGGAGCACATTCTCCACCAACTCTGACACCTTCTTATCCATCTCTGCCTGCACGATGCCTTGATCCGTCTCGAGAGCGACGACCGGTGCGACAACCGGACTGGTTTTCCCGAACGACGACAGGATCCTGCACTTCTCCTCCAGCGCTCCTTCAGAATCTGTGGATAAACAGTGCTCAGCGACTCGGTTTATCACGTCCAGGATGATCAATGGTCTGAAGCCGCAAGCGAAAAACAGAGAAACCATCTCGTACCGTAGGTTGTCAGCGGCGGGTACGCCTTGGACATCAGGCAGGGTCTCGCGGCTCCTGCACTCGAAGGAAGCAGGTTCACCGGCGCGACATCGAAGTAGCACTGGCGCCACGACGTGTTGTGGATGACCGTGTTCGAGATGTCGCGTCTGGTTGGCAGGATATCAGAGATAAGCATGGTCGGCTCGGCTTGCTTGTAGGAAGAAGCATGGTGGCACTTGGAAGACGAAGAGCTCTTTCGCTCATCGCTTTTCTTTGCAACACCCTTTGGTCGTTTTCGCTTGGGTTTCGAGGCGACTCCACCACCATTCTGGCTGGACGACTCCCTTGAGACTTGACTACTCACTTCATAGGTCGCTCTCAATAACTCATAGTCTTCATCATGGTCGCTGTAAATGTCGATGGTCTCTGAAATAACCGTCGCTGTCTTCTCGTAAGTGCGAGCAAATAGTTGCTCGTGTGTGTGCGACGAACTGACTGTCTTGACTGAAGTCACGACAGACTTCACGCGATTGGGTGGATTCTTCAACGGCGTTGACTCAAAGTCCGAGTCCGTGTCCGAGTCATAGTAGGTCGGGATGGACTTGACACTGGCTCGTTGAACGGGGCGCGGAGCTGATGCCACTGACTTCAGAGCTTGCTGAGCGGGGCGCGAGAACAGCGTTGACGCTGGCTTTGGGACTGGGACTGATGCCACGGGCTTTTGCGTTGTGACTGGTGCCACAGGCTTTGGCGCTGGGACTGGAACCAGGGGCTTCCAGAAAGGCGCAGGTGCAGTTGGGACTGGTGCCGGAGCTTTTGGCTTTGGTTTCTGGTGTACTGGTTTCTTCACGTTCTTCCTGGCCGCGAGCGCCTGCAAGTGCTCGAGCGCCCGCTGCTGCGCCTGCAGCTCGCTGAACGAGAGCGTGTCCGCAAACAACCTTCTGCTCCGTCTCGACTGGTCAGCGTCTATAGTATCAACGACATCCGTTGCAACTGAGCTCTGCTGGCGCTGGTTCCTGCTACTGCTTGCACTCTTGGTGCTGAACGCGTCGAAGACGTACTCGAAATCCGAGTCTCCGCTGCCAGCCGAATGCGGGTTCAAGTTTCCATTGCTGGCAGTTTTTTTCATGACGTGTGCACCTTCAGCCCGCTGCTTCTTCATCGGCGCAGCACCATGATCTCTTGCGGTAGACTTGTGTGCGATAGCAGCAGCAGCGGGCGCTTGTCCGGATGTGCGAATTGCCATCTCCTCGTCTGTGCTGTCGTCCAGGACGATCACGTCGTCTACGACAAGCGACCATAGAAATGTGAGCTGGCATGTACCGTATACAGATACACCACTACTCTGTGTACATCAATATATACATTGAGAGAGATAGACTGGGCGTTCGTACCTGTCGCCATACTCGCCATCAAGCGCTGGCTGCTGCTCCGCCCCCGCGCTTCAGCCGCTCCGTTGATCGTGGCGCGCGCGGAATTGAATTGGGTCTCGACGCGGAATAAAACCTCGCGGTTTCCAAACGACGCGAGGTTATTTTAGGCTGCAGTTTGTTTGTCGTACTTTGTGGGAGAGGTGCACCTCCCACAAAGTACGACAAAAGCAACTTCTTTGTCTCAGTGCATTCTGGACAGGAAGGGAAGCGGAGAAGCTCGGGATGAACTGGGTCAACAGCTCGCTGCAGCTCGCGGGCACGCTGCTCGAGTCCGTCGACCAGCACGCCGCCTTCACGCTCGCAGGTAGTGTACACGCCCGACAATCTGATGTGCGCGACGTTCTGTCTTTTTGTGGCTTTCAGCCGAATGATCTGCGTCTCTCTCTCTCTCTCTCTCTCTCTCTCACACACACACACTATCTCTCTGTTGACAGCAGGCGCCGAATCGAACGAGGAGCAGGAAGTGCAGGAGGAGGGACTGCTCTCATCCATCAAGAGTCGCATTGCGCAGGCGACGGACGTCGCTTCAACCACTGGCAACAATAGTGGAGACATCGAAGACGAGGTGGACGACGACCGCACTTTTCAGGAAGATACGCAGAGCGTCAAGAGTGACAATGGCCAGTCACAGGTACCGTTTCTTGTCGCTGCTTAAGCAAAGCGATCACGTGGCTATAGCCTGCGTGCGTGCTGATTTGCTTTGTCACTCATGTAGGTAAATGAGCAGATGCCGGAGCCTGTCGCGCTTCCACGTGTGCGAAGCACTCCGCCGAGCTCTGGGTCTGGCAAAGTGGCGTTGGGAAGTACCTCGCCGTCGCTGCCGCGAAGCTCCTCGGGGACCTCGACGTCCATTGAGGAAGAATGCAGTCGCTTGCGCAAGGAGCTCGTGCGAGTGAAAGCAGACCTTCGGGCGAAGGAGAAGGCGCTTGGAACGACGCAGAAGAGCGTGCGTGTGTACGAAGAGGAGATCGAAGCGCTCGAGAAGGAGTGCAAAGAAAAGATCGCTGAGGTCCAGCAGGAGGTGCGAATGCTTTGTTGCACTTACCTCGGTGTCTACTGATTGCTAACGGTTTGATTTTTCACATAACAGTTGGCTCGTGTACATCAAGAGAAAGACGCAGACGAGAGGAACTTTGTCCAGGCGCTGGAGCTCAAAGGTGAGCAAGCGCAGACTGCGATCGTTGAATTAGAAGCACTTCAAGAAGCGAAACAACTGCAGACCGAAGAGATCGCAGCGTTGAGAGCGGAATTATCTAGGGCGGTCGAGTCGAAGGACAGTCTCTGGACCAGCGCAGCGTCGGCGAACAATGAGTCTGAGCAGCTGATCGTCGCTCTGCGTGCTGAACTCGAGGAGACGCTAGCGGCGATGAACAATCTAAAGCGAGAGCACGAGACGTCAAAGATGTCGATGTTTGCACGCCAGTCACAGCTGGAAAAGACGAACACGGAGTTGGGAAACAACGTCGCAAAGCTGGAGAAGGAGCTCACGAAGGCGAAAGAACTGGTAGCGAGTGGTGGAAATGGTCACGTGGTGCTGTCGGGAGCGCCTGGAAGTAACAGCAAGTATGGAAACGGCGCCTTGGCTGCGTCGAATGGAGCGCTCTCGACCCTGAATGATGACTACCGGAGAGTGCAGCAGACGCTTGTACTAACGAAGAAGACGCTGCACGACGAGACGCGGAAGAACGATATTCAGAAGCAAGAGATGCTCGCTCTCCGCGACGAGCTTCACCGCGTCAAGCACGCGTTTGACGAAGCACAGCAGACAGCAGCGCAGCAGCTCTTTGTTGCGAGTCGGGAGAACGAGAAGCTCAAAGAACAGCTGAACCAGGTTGCAGCAAACAGTCACTCGGCGGTCGGAGCTGCTGGCACTGAGTCGAGAATACAGACACTCACGAATCGCTTGGTCGAGAAGCAGGAGACCATCGATGGCTTGCGCAGCAAAGTGTCTACTCTGGAAGTCCGTTTGGTAGACGCTCAGAACAGGAGTCAGAGCGCTGAGGATCGTTTGGCGCAGATTGAGCGCAACGGTGGCATTCTCGACATAGAGATGGCGACACCTGTCGGCAAGCGCTCTGCTGCAGGTGCGCGCTCTCGGTCGAACCGCATGGCGAATATGATGATCCGAGTTGCACCGGTCGTTGAGCGCAGCAGCCGCGTGGTCACCGCGCTGGACGTGCTCGACCGGTGGCTCATGTTCCTCGGGCGCGTGTTCCTGAGCTACCCGTTCGCACGCCTGGGGCTACTGTGCTACATTGCGCTGATCCACTTCTGGGTGTTTGTTGTACTGAGCTTCCACACAAGCCACCTGAGTGAAGAGATGCAGCAGCACGCGGCTGCCGAGGCAGGCGCAGGAGGTGCAGTTGGTGGAGTTGGAGCTGGTGGTGGCTTTGCGCCGGACGCCATTGGCAACGGGCTCTTCCCGACGCCGTGATCAGCGAGTGCTTGAAGTCCGTCGATCAGGAAGGAAGGAAATCTGATCAACGGACTTCAAGCTGAGTTGTGAGACAGCGTAACAACGGTCAAATGTGGTGATTTCTGTCCCGAGTTGTACCCATTTGCTCCCTCATTTGACCTGGAAGTGGGGATAATGTATACGTCCGGTTGTAAAAAGATTAGATATACGTACCGGCTTTAGAACTCTTCACACAAGTTCATCAATGCCAGCTTTGTATACATCCGCTGGATAAAATGGTGTCCCGAACATCTGACTCACAGCTGAATACAGTTCCACCTTTTACTGTTCTGGCTCATTTCCACCCGGACAGTCAGTCGCCTGGCAAAACAGAAAAGCAACACAAACACACAAGAGCACGTAACGAGGCGACGCGACGCGACGTGTGGGGGCGTTCTATAGATACTCACGCCACTGCTTCTCGTCTTCTTCTCCGCCCCGTCCGTCTTCTCGCCTGCCTGCGCGTGAGAAGAGAGCGCGATTGACCCGACGCGACGCAGACCTGAGTCGTCTGCTTCGCCGTCGCCGCCCGCGCCGCCCCCTGTGCTACGATTGCCCCGATCTCGACCGCGGACGCGGACGTGTCCTTCGCGTACCGCGAGATGAGCGAGAACGCCAGCCCGTCCGTGCTGGGCTCAACCTCCTATGGCTCCAGCGCTACAGACGCCGAGATCGCGTGGCTGCGGCGCTGCCTGCCCGTGTTCGTGCAGCCCGAAGTGGACATCGCCAACCACAACCAGCTCGTCAAGGTCTTTTTCCACTTCGAGCGCCAGGAGGACTCGGGGCAGCTTTTCTGCAAGCTCTGTATCGTGTTCGCGGGCGAGTCATCGTACAACCGCGTGAAGGAGGAGTCGGAGAACACGTGCGCGACGATTCTCTATCGTACCTTCAACCGGCGGACGTACAAGCGCACGGCCGACATCAACTACATGGAGTTCAGGTGCGTGCCATTTGAATCGCTTTGCTCTCTTTATGAAGCCTTGCTCACTCTTAGTTTGTCTTACTACGCAATAGAAATGTGAACCTCGACCCGACGTCCGCGATGCCGTGGAGCAGCATCTTCTCGCAGGACCACGGCGGCGAACAGCAGTGGGCGCAGGGGGCCAAGAAGAACGTGGGCGACTGGTTCTCGCTCATGCATCACTACCGCGCCGAGGTGGCGTTCGCCGACTGGAAAACGTGCGTGGACTCGCACCGGCCCTTTGTGTACCTCAACACGTGTAACCACATGATTGGCGAACGAGACAATAACGCGCACCTGAAGAAGCACGAATGGGTCGAGTATCCATTCGAGGAGGGTAACGCTGAGGACGCCTTCCAGTACGTGGTGGCACACATTCCGACCAAGTTCAACCTGTACTCGTACCTGTGCTTCTGGAGCGCGCGCAACGGCGGCGGCTGCTGCGACCGCCATCACGCGGGCAAGGTCACGCGCAGCGGCGGCTCGATCTATGTACAACACGCGGCCAGCATCGTCGCGGGCGCCAAGGACGTCTCGAATGCGTAGAGTATCAACCTGTGTGGGTAGAAAAGCGATGAACCAAAGCGAAAGGTAATGAAACACTGGATAATTAGAGATAAACAACCAACAAGCATCATGTCCTATGCAAGCAACAGGAGAGCTCAGTAAGCCTGCGCGAGCGCGTTCGAGATGGGTACACTGGCGAGCGACGGCATCTCCTGTGCTTGTGGTTCCTCGACCACTGGCGGCTCTTCCTTGGCAGTCATGATGGCGACGCCTTCCGACATTTCATCAAGTGGCTGCAGCTCCACGTCTCTCTGATCAGCAGCGGGCTCTTTCGTCTCCAGAGCTGCGCTGGCAGCTGCTGTTTCCTCCTTCTCCTTCAGATGCTGCAGCATTTGCTCTACGAGGTCGTCGCTCTCGGAAGAATCCATCAATGCAGTGCTGTCGCTGCTGGCGAAGACGGGCGTGTACTTGGCGGCGTGCTGCTCGCGCACCTCCATCCACTTCGTCCACATGTCCTCGACGCACGTGGGCGACTGCTCAAGCAGCCAGCCCATCTGCCTGCGCGTGGCGTCGAGCACGGGCTGGAAGCCCATCTGCGTGGCGCCCGAGTGGATCCAGTGCAGGTCCAGCAGCATGAAAGCCATAGATTGGAGCTTCACGAACGCCAGCGGGTCGTTGAAGACATCCCAGAATGGCGTACGGCTCACGCGCTCGGCGATGCGCATCTTGAGCACCGTCGTAGGTACGTTCTCGTCGGCTGAGTGGAGCACGAGCTTGCTGCACACGTCCGGCGCCTCGTCGAGCATCAGCAGCTTCATCATCATGCGCATGACGTTGATGCTCGCGACGGGAAACGGGTATCGGTTGCCGCCGGCCACGGTGTTGCGCGCCATCATGGACCGCGCCTTGTCCGGGTACTCCTCCACGAAGAAGACGAGTCCCTCGAGTGACAGCACACCGCCGCCACGGAAGCCGCCGAGCGGGTTCTCCGTGTGGAACCCACTGAGCTTCCAGCGCTTGGACGCCAGCAGCGCCGCCACATTCACAGTCTCTGAGTCTCCAATGATAACTGTGGCCTCGTCTTCTGCTGTGGCCTCTGGGTCGTGCAAGAGTCCGTCCCAGAGCCGCTTGAGCAGCAGCACGTGCACCGCGTTAGATGTGTCGATGGGCTCCTCCATCTTAAAGCGGATCGTCTCGAGGAAGTACACTTTCTCACGCAGTCTCGCCCTGCGACTCACGAGTTCGCTGCGAAAGTCGCTCAAGATGTACATGTGCTCGCGGAAAAGCAAACTCAGCATGTGCGCGCTCTCCTCGGCGTCGCGCTTCATGTGGCGCAGCGCGCGCGCTTCCGCCGTCACGCGGTCGATCTCGCTGCTGTACGGGAAACTGCCGAGGCCGCCGCCGTCGTCGCTGTTGGGGATGAGGCGGAAGCGCACGGAGCTCGAATGCTGGTAACCGACCGGGTACTTGCGGAAGGTCGGGTCCTCGTACTCGTGGAAGCGGAAGCCGTGCTTCTTGCGCAGCAGGATGGGGCCGAGGCAGTTGGCCACCGAGTACATCGTGAGGCCGTTGCGCTGCGCGTGGCAGGGCTCGAGCGCAACCATGAGTAGGTGGCAGAGCCGCTCGAGGATGGGTTTGCAGAACCACGGCAGGTCGTTCACGAGTACGCGCAGCAGCATCTTTTTCTCGTCCTCACTCATCGTGCCCTCGTCACTACGACCGCCGCACGCCAGGAAGTTCTCGAGCCGCTCCTCCGTGAGCAGCGAGTCTGGCAGCTCCCAGAGGTACTGCAGCAGAATCGCCACGACTTCGTGCGTGTTGACCGCCATCTTCTTATGGAAGCCGCCGAGCTCCTCGATCGTGTCGCGCAGCTCCATTACGTGGTCTGCGTGCAGATGCACCTGGAAGAGCCCCGGTGTGTCGATGTGCTCATACAGGTAGCAGAAGCACGCCTCTACAACGTCCGGGATCGCCATCGCGGTCTCGAAGCGCGCCATGCCGCTCAGGAATGGGTTGCAGAGCACGTCAAGCAGCTCCGTGCCGAACACGTCGTACTCCGGGTAGCCGAGTTCTAGGAAGCGCAGCACGGCCGTGGCGGCGTCCTCCAACTTCTGGGACGTAGCCGCCTGCTTGAGGATCTCGGAGAGCGGGTTGCCACCCTTCATTGAGTCGAACGTGCTGCGTAGTTCGTGATGCGACACGAGCTTCTCGGCCAGCAGGTTCGTCTCGCTGTCCTCCTCGCAAAGCCGCACGCGACCGCCGACCATGTCCTCTGGGTCAATGAGCTTCGGCGCGCTCTTGCTGCTCTTCTGGGCCTTGGGGCGCGGCAGCGGCTTGGAGAACGGCAGCGTGTCGGGTGACCGGTCTAGACGCACGTCGTCGATGAGGAACGCGAACGAGAGTTCGTCTAGCCCCGAGAGCAGACTCAGGAACATTTTGACCTCGTCGCGCTGCCGGAAAAGCGCGAACTCGGTGTAATAGGACGAGAGCAGGTCCAGGTTGCTTTCCGACAGGATGAGGCTCATGGACGACTGCAGCAGGTGCATGTTGAGCGCCTGGCGCACAAACGCGCGCGCTTTGCCCTCATCCGTCGACACATTGCCCAGGCTGTTGGCTGCGCGCACGGCGGCGAAGAAGCCGCGAATGTGTCGCGGCAGGTCCGGCTCCAGGCTCGAGGTCACGACCTCCGCGACCTTGCGGCCCGCGCTGTGCATGGCGTCGAGCGTCTGCTTCTGGCGGATCGCCTCCACGCGCGTGCACGTCCACTTGACGACGCCGAAGAACTTGACGGTTGAGCCCTCGTCACTTTCCACGGTGCGCAGGCCGTGGGCCATGCACCGGTCCAAGTGCGTGCAGAGCGCGTTGACGACCGCTAGCTCGTCGTTGAGCAGCAGCTGCTTGCGGTCGTCCGTGGACTCCATCATCGCGGTCTGGCGGCCGTTGGGTGACGCAGCGGCGTCTTCATTGATGCTACTGCTGTCCTGGTCACCACTGCTACTGCTGTTGCTACTGCCGCCCGCGCGCTTGGCCTGCAAAAAGAAGCGCAGCGCCTGCACGGCGCGTTCCAGGTCCTCGAGGATGACAGCGCGTTGGCTCTTGGTGAGCAGCTGCAGCTTTGAATGCTTGCGCAGACGCAGCATCCGCTCGTCGTCGGTCTCGGGCGCCGGCTCACCCATGAGCAGCGAGCCCAGGCGCATCAGCAACGACTCCATGCTGCTTGCTTCACGAGAGAGCGGAGAGATCGCGGAATGAGCTCACAAGCTCACAAGAATGAGCCAAAGAGCGTCCGCGTCCCAGGCCTTCAGAGCTCTTTCTTGGGCTGGTCGCTGCTGGAAAGATCGCGACCGACCCCTCGACCCCGACTGCTCAGAGCCAAATCTTTCTCGTTGGTTCACAGCGAGCAGGCGGGTGGGTGGGTCAAATGGCGAGTCGCATTGATTGACAAGCTGGCTCCATGGGCAGACAGACAGGCAGACAGACAGACAGACAGACAGGCAGACAGACAGACGTCATGGAGCGAGCGCTCGGCGGCCGAAGGTGTCGCTCGCGAAATAGCCGTACGCGACACCCGCGAGTTACCCGACGTGAGCAATATTCGGCGCTTGAAGCGCAGCTGATGGGCCAAGTGTTACTTACGTGGCTGTCACCCGCTGAAGAAGTTTGAGTGGCAACTCGGTTGGATTTTGACGGACGTTCAGTATGGCGAACCGGCTGCTGATTGCCTGAGTGGGACGGATCACCATACGCACACACACGAGCACACGCGCACGGGCACGCTTTCTTTCCTGCCCATCAGGAAAATGAAATGGTCTCGACACAGTGTATTAGCCTCCGCAATCACTCGACCAAATGCAGAAAACGAACATATACGACTGAAAATGGACCTCAAAGACACTGTTCTTGGACAGTGCTTCGGAGGTCCGCCAAGCGCACAGAAGCCAACCTGGACTCAAGGCATCGCTCACTCAGTCGCCACAGCCGTCATCTCTCGATCATTGTCGAGTTTGCCTCCAAGTCGCCAGATACCCTCCTCCTCCAGTGCTTGCCACCAATACGCAACCATGAAGCTTCTGTCCTCAACCTCGCTCGCCGCCACCGCGCTCGTGCTGCTGACCGCGGACGCCGCCAAGTACAAGACGTGCACGGAGCAGGAGCGCCAGTCGGTCTTCGGCGGCCTCACGAACGAGCTCAAGAGCTGTGCTGCGACCTCCACATTCGACCTCACGAGCAACACACTGCCCACGAGCACGCAGCGCCAGGCGGTCTGCAAGTGCACAGACCTGATCAAGCGCCTGGGTGACCTCAGTCTGCCACGCTGCAACCTCGTGCTCGACGGTTCCATGCTCTCGTTCAAGGACGCAGTCACCAGTGTCTTCACCACCTGCGGCATCTCCGAGCTCAAGGAGGTCCCGGCGACGCTCGCGCCAGGTGACAACAGCACGGATACCACCGCCTCAGACGACACCGTCGCGGGCGAGGCGTCGCTTCCAAGCAGCGCGAGTAAGTCCCAGGGGTCGACATCCTCCTCTGGCTCGGACCTGGCAATCGAGACGACGAAGCCGACGACAACTCCAAAGCCAACGACGGCTCCGAAGCCAACGGCCACTGCAAAAAACAGCAGCAGCAACGCGACCGCCACGCCGACCTCAGCGCCTACCAGCGGTGGCGTCTCCGTCAGCGCCAGCGCCAGCCTCTCCGTTGTTGTGGTGCTCGCAGCGTATGTGTCGCTCTAGACTTCGGTCAGCGCCACTCCATTTTTATTCTCCAAGACATCACGTAATATGAACCAAAGGACCTGCTTTGAAAACCCACCATCATTGTCATTGGGTATGCCCTCACCCTTCTATTGATTCATTACCTCAGTCAAACTGCTGGCGCATGGACATCTCAGTCTCGGACTTCCAAGAGCGAAAGTCGCTGCCGATGCCCGCCTGGCCCTTGGTCCGTTGTGCTTTGACACGCTCCTTGGCGTCCAGCTTGTCTTTCTTGGCGCCCGGTGGTGCCTCCGCTTCCGGCACTCGTGCCCGTTTCTTGGTATTCACATCCGGCGGCTGAGTGTATTTCTCTCGTCGACTCTGTCTCTCAGCTGCCCTCTCAGCCGCTTCCAGCGCTTTTGCTCGCTCGTTCTCCTTGAAGACGTCGATCTCGACGATGGCGGCGGCCGACTGCGCGCTCTTTGGCGCGAGGAACGAGGCTGTGGAGGCACTCACATCCGCCAAAACGCTGTCTGCGGACGGCAGCACCACTGGCAGAGAGGTGTCGACGCTCTGCTTGGACACAGGTGCAGTCTGTTGCTCATGATCGCTCTCTGCGTCGCTCGCACTGCTGCTGCTGTCTGAGTCGTACACACCGCCCAGCAGGAACGACATTCTGTCTCGAATTTGCTTGTGGGAAACCACGAAAACGCCATTACAGCGGTAAGTTCGATTTGTCAAAGAGTTCGAACTTAGCAGCATGTAGCCATTCCAAACGCAATGAAGCCATCCGAGATGGGGTTTGGATTGCGTGTTCATAAACTGAAATTGTGTGTCTAGCCTTCGCCTGCCTTTTGTACTTGGAGCCTCAAAGTGACTGTGTGTTAAGATGCCTGAAGACGGCGTCGGGCGTGGAGCTGCGCTTGGTGTGAGAAGCAGGTAAGCTTACTTCTTGCCTCCCTTCTTGCCGCCCTTCTTGTTGTCTTGAGCGGGGGCCTCCTTGGCTGCTGGCTGCTTCTGAGATGGAGCTTGGGCGGCAGGCGCCTTCTTCTCCGGCTGGGCCTTCTGTTCCTGCTTGGTGTTCTG
>JAASGO010000368.1:0-26473 GCA_023334245.1 Globisporangium cederbergense
CTTGTGTGTGGGCAACAGCCTGCGCGCGGACTACAACTATCGCCTGCGAAGCAGCATGCATGTGGACTCCTGCAGCTGCTTGCGAGTCGGGATCAGCCTGCACGAATGTGGTGTATCCTGGGTAGACAATAGGTTCCCAGGCTACGTCCTAGTGTTGGGACAGGCAGCTTTTCCGATCTTCCAGTTGAGCCCCTGGATGGCGCTTCCCAGCGTCAGAGGCCTGACTGGTTTGGACAACCTCTCATACGGTGAGGTCTCCATGCCTCTGCATGTGATCAGTCGAAGATTTACCAAGAGCGCGCCACATTGAATATCAGTGGTGGCTTTTGTGGGAGTTCCAGCTCCCAATCGTGTGTGTGCACTCTTGTCGTTGCGTGACACACCACAAAGTTAACTTTAGTGGTAACACGGTTACTGCGAGAGAGAAGACCCCAAGATGGAAGGTAATCGGCGAAGTCCCTCACCTCCGTCGACGCGATTCACAGCACCTCAGTTCGCCCCGATGTGCCCTCCGAGGATTTCCACGCTTTCACACGCGGCTCTCGTCAAGTGGAAGAAGGAGCGCACTGCGTACAACGACATGGTAAAAGCGTGGTGTGCTGGAACGCAAGAAGATCCAGAAAACGTGGCAATCTCGGTGAAGAGTACTGTCGATCCGAGCCTGCTCGCCACGTGCTGCAAGCTGCTGTGGAGCACCACTCCAGACACTATCGATGACGCGCGGATCGTATACGAGATCGACACGATCATCGGCAGTGTGAAGAATAACGAAGTGCCGAATATTAACAAGCTATTTGGCGAGAAATTGAAGATGAATCTGCGCGAGAGTGACGTCGTCGCGCGGATAGTCACGTATTTCAAGGACTGCGATGACCTGATTATGCAGAACGGACTGACGGCGCAGTTCGCGAGCGACGCAGGCAAGCGAGAAAAATGCACGCTTCTTGTGCGCTATCTCGAGCCGGCAGAACTGCGGGACGATGTCCGGGAGCATCAGCGATTCGAGAACGAAGACACGCGTACAGATGAAGTGAACCTCTATCAAGTAGTGGTGAAGAAGACGCTTGCTCAAGAAGTTCATTTTAACAAGATGAGGAGCAAGACGGAACAGAAGAAGAGAGTGTCTCTGCAAGGCTCGACGCAAGGCGTGAAGAAACCCAAGCGCAGCGAGGACGACGCGAATCGAATCGCAAAGGCGAAGGGCAAACGAGCTGCGGCACCCCAAACGAATTCAAGAACGCTAGCGTGTCTGCATTGTGGCGGTCCTCACAGGGTGAGAGACTGCAGCACTGTGAGCGCCAACGAGAGGGCGCGTCTGCTTGAGCAGCTGAGAAATCGAGCTCGCAGCAGAACCAAGGAGAGACAAGGCAGGTCAAAGCGAGTGAACCACCACCCATTGGACGCACCAGGGAATCCGGTGGCGTTGTTTCGCCTGAATGATTGCTTCGCTATTCCGTACTGCGCTGACAGCGGGTCGGATTGGAATGTAATCTCCAAGGCACAGGTGCGTGCACTGAGTCAGCAAGATCAGACTGTGTCTGTACGCAAGCTCCATGAGTATTGATTTTCGACAGTGTTTCAATTTGGGAGTTTTGTCTATATTCGATAGTGTGGTCCACAAAAGCGTTCGAAAATGACTAACCTGCTTTCGCGCATATATGCTATTTCGTAGCTTTAGCTAAACCTACAAACACTCAGACTACCTTTATAACAGTGGCTATTGACATCGACATTCTCAGCTGGGGCTAAGCTTAGTGAAGTATTGAAACCCTGTCAGATACTGAAACGCCGTCATTTTCACGCCGCTGACTGACGCAACACAATGCAACATCACCACAATCAAGCAGCGAAGAGCTCGTGCGGCGGTGGCAGCTACGACGATGAGGACGAGCATATCGTGTACTACGACCTGGATGCCGGCTCAAGACGCCAGAGCTCAGTACTCTTCTCGCCTGAGGGCGCGCGGAAGAGCACGCACGCGGCAGCGAAGAGAGAGAGCGCCAAGAGCAAGAGCGTTGCGACTCGTCGAGGCAACACAGGCGCTGCTGGTGCTAATAGCGGAAAGCGCGCGTCAGGCAATGCGAGCGGGATTCTGCAGCACCCCAAGGAGATCTTCCACCAGCACGCGCTCTTCCAGCTCGGTACATGCTCACAGCATTGTACTGTAGCTTCTGCCGTTGCTAATTGGATTACACTAACCACAGATTCATTCCTCTTGATTATATGGGCAATAGACGCGGAAGACGACGACCGCGAGTCGGAGGACGAGAACCCGTTCGCGTCGCTACTGCAGCAACCGCAGCGCAAGCCACAGCCCGTCGCTGATGCGAGCGAAGACGACTCGGACTACGTAATGCAAACCGCGTCGCTGTCCGACTCGCAGTTGTCTACTTTCTCCCGAGCGCCTGCTGCACAGAAGAAGCAGTCACAAGCCAATACTATCGTGCCGTCACGCAAGAGCTCGTCGCCTGTGCGTGTGACACCACCTCGCCATGCAGCCAGCGCCATCGTATCGCCAGGTGACTCGACAACGAGAAGCGTGCTGAGAAAAGAGCGACCAGCAAAGCCCTCAGCCTCAGCTGCTGCTGCTAGTGCTAGTGCGCTAAAACGCTTGAGCGTGGAAGCGGCGGACGCGCGACCCTCTCGCTGGAGTCAAAAGACCGTCGTGTCGGCAGCAGCGATGAAGAAAGCAGCGAGTCGACGCAAGTCCGTCCCGAACGCTCTGCAGCGCAAGCGCAAAGTAGTGGCAGGAGGATCACGACGGTACGTCCTTGTGTATGTGTCTAGGCATGGGTCTGTTGTTTGATTGCGCGCTAACCGTGACTAACTCTTGTATTGCACACACACACACAGCACCTCGCTCCCATTAGGAATGATGGGATCGCAGCTGCATGAGGACGAGACAGTGTCTACCTCGCAGAGCGGACCTCCAAAGCGACGGAGACTCGCGGACGTCCTTATGCGCGCGACGCTGGCCTCGCAGCAGAAACCCCAGGACGACGAGCGACCGAGTCAGCAAGACACTGTACGTCCATTTATATCTCTTTCAATCTAACTTCTGTTAGCTTGTGCTCCTTGATTCTAATGCTCTCTCTGGCTTTGTATTACTCTTTTCAATTGACCGACCACACAGTCGAATGACTCGTTCACCGTGGAGAACGACGACGCGATCGCCGACACAGAGCACCAAATGCGCGAGGAGAAATTCGAGACACAGATCTTCTCGCCCTCGAAGCTCCACAACCCGTCGCTCGCGCGCAAGAAGCAGCAGCTGCAGAAGCCCAACGCGGCGGCGGCCACCGCGAGCAAAATTCGCGGTGAGCTGGGCGAAGCGGTCGCGCGCGCGATCCGCAAGACCACCAGGGATCTCACGATGCTCCACTCACACGGCCAGACGCTCATCGAACAGAGCAGAGAGAGTGCCACGTCCGCTGGTCTCGACCGAGTTCAGGATCGCGACTACACTGTGGTCTGTCTGCGACGTCACCGACAGCTTGAGCAACGACAGGGGAGCACCGATAGTGGGGAGGTGACCGTGTACGATGCGACCATCGAGATACTGAGTCCAGAAGTCCAGACGCCGTGCAACGAGAAGGCGCGTGTTCGTGTCGTGTTCTCGTCCCAGACAGCGTCGCAGCTGAGATTGAAGGCGAACGCGCTCGTCAAGATCTATGCGCCGTTCCACTTCATCCCGCTCGTGCAACCTGCGGGTTCGTCCAGTGCTGGAAAGAGACCAGCCAAGTGGCTTCTGGTCGGGACGACGCTCTCCGAGGTAATCAGCGTCTAATGACGGGGCCGGACTAATACAGCTGTTGTCGCTACCAACACTTTGAGCACCACCATTTCCATCCATCCTGGTGTACCAAGGTAGATTCTCCTACGGCGACTTGGCCGCATTGAGGTCGTTTGCAAGCGGAGCTGTGCGTGGCCGTTGTCCTGCAGATTGAAACCCACCATAATGGAAACTGGGCGGATCCCGCTTCACCATCTTCATCTCGACGTGGAACTGGTGCTCGCGCTCGCGGTTCGCAATGATCCTCTGCGACGTGATCGGCGATGAGAGCAGCTGGCTAGAGTACATTTCGCTCTGCGCACTCGAGAGCACTTTGCGCACCGAGTGGCGCTCCGTGCGCAGCCAGTCGCGGTTGAGTAAAGCGACGTCGCACTTCATGGTCGCGAGCTTCTGGCGGTCGTGCTCGGCGCGGTTCGTGAACGTGTCGAAGGACACGAAACCTTGTTGTTGTCGCTGCTGCCTGGTCTTGGAGCCAAAGACGTTGGGATTGTAGCACTGCAGCAATTTTAGCTGCTCGCCGGTGCTCAGATGGGTCTCCGCGTGTTTCTTCGTGTGTGTGAGGCGTCGCCTGCGCCGTAGAAAGTCCTGCACGCGCGAGTGCGTGATCTCCTCGCGAGAGAGACGCCAGAAGAAACGCACGATGATACGCGCGGCGCGCGCCTGCTGCATCTCAGCTGTGGCGGAGAATTTTTCCACGTCAAACACCGAGAGCTGTCTCTGCAGGTGTGCGTTCCCATCCCGATTTTTGTCACCTTCCCCTTCGTCTTCGTCGTATTCTTCCTGTTCTGAGAGTAGATCCAGTTCGCATTCGCCGTCAAGAGCCCCAGTGTCAAGTTTGTTAGGATCGGCACTGCCAAGGGGCTCAGCTATGGATGCATTGGGCGTTGCGCGTCGCCTAGGCTCCTGCGGAGCTGAGCCACGCAATGGCGATGTCAACGACGAATCTCTTGACGATTTCTTTTGGTTCTCCTCGGTCTTGACATCGCAAATCGTCCACGTATTATCCCAGACCGCCTTCCTCCGGCCTGGCGAGATACTATTGCCGCACGAACAGCTCATCGGGTGGTAAGCAGCAGCGAACGCCGGTGTCTCCTGGAGCCACAGGTGCGTGAAGATGCTCGCATTCAAATGATCCTCAGATGCTAAAGGATCAGTTGGTTCGCTTTCTGACGGCTGCGTCTCCTGTAGGGACCTCGAGTCGGTACCATTGCCGCTGTTATTGGAAGCCGCTGCTGATCCTGGAGTCATGCTCACCCGCCTCCGTCTGCTGTTATTGTTGCTCTCGTCGTCCTTGTAGCTCTGCAGCTCGTAGCACACGACAAAGTTGTTCTGGAAGAGCTGCACCTGTGCACCTTGGGTCAGACAACCTGGGTCATCATCACCGCTCTTCTCGCCTGGGCTTGCAAGTGAACTTGACGTGTCGCTACTTGAAAGAGACAGGCGGGATCCCGAAGATAATCTGGACACTCTGGACAAGCACCACACGGTCGGCGGCATGGTCTCCGTCTCCTGTGGGAACGCCTGCGCAAGCTGCATCTTGCGGATCGCCTGTTTGCTCAGATGATCATTGTGCATGTGTGGCTGTATCTCCAGAGTCTGCAGGCCCAGCTGACGCGCACAGGCGGCGTCGTGCCTCACTATTTCATTCACGAGGTACTTTGGCCCATCGACCATTTCGTCCGAGTCCGCCCTCGCGATCCCAAGCTCAGTTTCGAGCGCTGCGGCGCTTCCCTGTACAATGAAAGCCCAGTCCCCCGACCGCACGTGTCGGTGCCGCTTGCCAACTGTAGCGATCGGATCGCGTGGGAAGAGCGTGATGTGTGTTCGCGGGTCGCTCTCGTGCTTCTGAGGCACTTTGCGCAGACAGCCGTCACTTTCGACGAGCAGAAAGCCCCCATCAGCCGCCTGAAAGCGCACGACACGGCCGTAGCGGATGGGCGACAAGGATGAATGGGGATTATTTTTTGTGTGGAGAGCCCTTGAGCGAGTGAGGGCGGTGGTGGTGGTGGCTGAGCTTTGTTTGAGCAACCGGCTGCTGCTGCTGCTGTTGCTGCTGTCGAGCTGCTTGGAGATTGAGTAAGGCTGCTGCTCGTGCTGCTGCTGATCTGGAGATGAAGACCTTAATGCTTCTAGGTTAGTCAGCACCACCTTCTTCTTGGTCTTGCTGGCTTTCAGTGGTTTCTGCAATGGTTCGCAATTATTCAAACAATACGAGCGTGAGAAACTTGAGAGGACAGAAACTTTGTCAACAGTGCGCAGATGAGCGAGCGAACGGACCTGGATCGCGAGCTCAATGGGCTGTCCGAAGCGCACTTTCCGCAGGAGTGCCGACGACAGGTGCCTGTTATCCCAAGTATACAAAAAGGAAGAGATGATGTCAGCTCTCCACTCCGAGTAAGCTTCGGTAAGCCAAAGCGTGGCACACGGGACGTACACATAGTCGAAGATCGAGTTGGTCTGCTCGCTACTGTGCGCCACAAGGTACTTCTTGCGCGTCGCCGCATCCTTGCGGCCACTGCCATCGCCATCGTCATCGCCGGGAGGGAACACGAAGCCCACCACCATGGTCCTTCGTCACTCGTCTCGCTTGAGGAGCCTCACTAAACACTCACTGTCTGGTCTGTACGATACTGTGAGCGTATTACGCATTGCATGCCAGTCAGTCGCTGCTGAGATGCTTGTAATACTTAAACTGGAGGGCTATAATTAGCCGTTGACCGCCCACTCGACCATCGCGGTGGAGCACTTGATGCTGCGGTTGCGAATCATGCCCTCGAGCGTGCGCGGTGCAAAGTTGAGGTGTACGACGCGGTACTCCGGCTGAAGCGACCCGGGCGCTGCGTGTTTGGCTGACCGGCCGATGCGGAACGCGTCACCGGCGTCCTTGACGAGATGCAGGCGCAGCAGGTTCTCGAGCGCCTTTTGCGCCTCGCTGCGCGTCGGCAGCTGGTGCAGTAGGTCGTGCTTGCGGTAGAATTGCTGCCACCTTGCGTAGACCATCTCGAGCGTGAAAAACTGCTGACCGTCCTTCTCGAGCTGGCTCATGCCGATCATGAGCGCGATACCGTGGTCGTTGATCGTCTTGAGCGTGGCCAGCTGGTGGTCCTGTTCGAGCAGGTGCTTGGCGTTCTGGAAGTGCTGCGCGTTCAGGAAAGGGTGCTTTGGTGTTAAGTAACACACTGCGGAGGCGGCCAAGCGCAGGAAAAACTCCTGTGGCTTGCCAATGTCGTAGTCGAACTGGAGACTCGCGAGGAACGCCGCGCGGCTCTTAAGCTCTTCGTTGACCTGACTGTTGTTGACGTTGGTGCTGTATAGTGTTGAGCTGTTGGGTGTCGTTGTGTTGAAGAGCGCAGCAACGCGGGCGTCGAACGCGCGCGCAAAGCTTTCCGAGGGCCGACATAGCACCTTTGCATCCGGCAAATGATCCCAGTCGACGGTCTTGAGCGTTAGCGCAGCAGCCATGAGCGCCTTCACCTGCTCGAAGGAAGGTCGGTCGATCACGATCTGCAGACTCGAGAACCTAATAGTAGCAAAGGTGTGATTATGATGAGCACCTGAAACCTTACGAGCTAATGGAGACAAGCAGACGGCAGGTTAGGTGACTACGTACCGAGATCGCACGCGTTTCTCGAGGTTGTCGATCACGTTAAAGTTGTCGCTGATGCCGAGCACGCCCATCTTAATATCCTTGGACTATAGGCATTCAAAGGCGCGTGTTACTGGCTTTGATATCATAACAACACATTCAAATATGCAGCGCATACCTGCAGCCAGTCGAGCAGGTTGTAGAGCAGGAGCTGCTTGGAGCTGCCAGTCTCCTGCGCAAACTTCTCGAACGAGTCGAGGATGATCATCACGGGCTCATCGGCCGCGGCGCGCTCGGCCAGGAGCTCCTTCAGGTACTCGTACATCTTCCAGTACGAGATCATCTGTGGGTAATAGCAGTATAACCAGTCAATGCGAGCTCTTCATCCATCCACTACAAGTCATCAAGGTGATAACAAAACGGACGTCTTGTTTACCTGGTGTTTGACGGCTCGGTCCCGCGTGAGTTGCGCCGTGATCTCTTTGAAGGCCTCGATTTCGTTCTGCAGGATCGTACCGTTTAAGTACACGTGCGTGAACGGTCGGTACTTGCGGCGCAGGTTACGCATCGCCTGGAGCACGATCGCGCGCTTGGCGCTGCCCACGGAGCCGAGCAGCAGCCCCGATTGGTTCTCACCGAACTGCACCGTGCGCTCAAAGAGCAGCTCGATCTGCGCCACGCAGCTCTCGACGCCCATCACATTGAACGCCGCGTCACCAGTAGTACCACGCGAGCTATAATGCCGATCTGACTTAAGTCGGTGGCGCAGCGCGCTGCGGCAGGACGCAAGCTGCTGCTCCGTCACATCCGCATCGACTGCCGCAGGCGTTGGCTCTGCGACTGGTGCTGGCTCCAGAGCGGCTTCAAGTGCTGGTGCTGATTCAGATGGTGCTGATTCAGATGATGCTTCAAATGCTGCTACTGCTAAAGGTGGTGTCGATGGTGGTGGCGAAGGCAACCTCTCGTCGTTCTCGTCGTCGGCCGGCGGCGGCTCGCTCTGTTTGGTCTCCTCGTCTGCTGGCATTTCCAATTTTTGCTTTTTGAGGTGCAGTGTGCCAAGTGACTGACTGACACAGTCGCTTAGACGCTTTCAATAGTAGCCCGCATCTATCTCGCGCCGAAAGCGTCCAACCTTGACGCGCTACGCAGAAGTCAGCATCCATTTCAACTACCGAGCTGTTTCGACATGGAGCTGCTCAACTAGCATGCCAAATGCGCACCACTGCCGCTTGCTTTTTCTGTCATGTATTTTTTTTTCGTGTAAAAAATAGTTGCTGCTGCCCCAATCTGGGGCACTGCTCTCCTCCTTCGCCTTGTCATCTTCACCTCTTTCAACCTAAGATTCTTGTCTCCCTCTCTCCACACTGTCAATCGCTCGCTCGGTCAGTCGATCCCTACAGGATAGTGCACGAGTTCTTCTTGGGCTTGGGCACTTTCTTCTTGCGCACTTCCCGCACAAAGTTCTCGAACACAGCCGTCACGTTCGCGCCTGTGAGCGCACTCGTCTCTATGTAGTGCGCGTTGTAGGAACGCGCTATTCGCCGCCCTTCCTCCGTGCTCACCTGGCACTTGCTCGGGTCCTGGTCCACCACGTCCTTCTTGTTCGCCACGAGCACGATTGGCGGCAGTGGTCGCTTGCTCTCGTTGATTTGCAAGTGCAGGTCGAAGAACGGTTGCAATTCCTACAGTCAAAGAATACGTCAGCAATGTGCACGTACAAGCGAGAGCACAAATCGGCAAAGACGACACAACGTACGTGAAGCGAGATCCGCGAGTCCATACTGTACACAAACACATAGCCATCCTTGTCCATCATCCACTGCCCGCGCAACGACTCAAAGTCCTGCACACACATAAAGTAACATCAAGAATGAGTTCATGTCACCCACTCACACATCATTTAGCACAAGCACCACACTTACATCCTGTCCTGCGGTGTCGAGGATCTCAAGCATGCAGAGCCCCTCGTCGACGGTGATGGCTTTCCGGTACGCGTCCTCAATCGTCGGGTCCCAGTCCTTGACAAAGTAGTCGCGCACGAAGCGCAGCGTGAGCGCACTCTTGCCGACGCCGCCGGAGCCGAGCACGGACATGTGAAACGTTTCCTGGCCGCTCGCATGACCCACGGACTTGTAAAACGGCTCGCCCTGCGAGATGTAGAGCGTGTCGTTGTTCTGAAGCTCGTCCACGTCCGTGATCTCGGCGCCACTCTGCAGAAACACGCGCTTGGCCTTCACGTTGAGCTTCTTGCTCGCCACTTTCTTCAGCCGCGTGATGTTCTCCTTCGTCTTGAGGTTCATCACCTGTTTACGCACGTAGCCGTGTGTCCATGAGGCAAGTATTAGCACGCGCTCATCGACATCATAGTGATGGGGGTCCAAGTCCTCCCCTCGTTCGCATGTCCATCTCGCAAATCAATAGCGAAGGGTGGAAGGAGAGAAGGGAAAGCGAGGGGGAGGGAGGAGGGGGGGGAGAGACGACGTACCTTCCCCTCGGAGCCGGGCTCATTCTTGTAGATGAAGAGGCGCTTCTCGGCGCTCATGGCGGACGGACGGACTCTCGCAGGCAGGCAGCCGCGCGCGCGTGCAGGAAAGAAGGAAGCAACTCAATCTGTTCGCGTTCGCGTGTGGCCAATTTGGCTTGTTCTTTCACCTGCTGGGTGTATCGTCAAAACGTTCTGACCAGATAGTCAAAAAGCTTGGGATGAGTAGTCAAAAGCTTGAATGTGGTAGTCATAAACAACGAGAATAGGAGAAAGTGGAAAATGGGCAGGTAATAATTATAAACTACAAAATCACAAGTCAGCCGGTCGGTCTGTGTCGAAAGCGCCGGTCGGTCGGAAAATGGGAATGTACCTTTTCCTGAAAATTGCACTGATTCTGCGCCTTGCAAGAGCTTCTCGCTAGTGAATCAACGGGAACGCAAAAGCGAGCACGAACGCGGACGGACGCCTGGGGCTCGGGTGCAAGGCCAGCCAATTGGTGATTGTCCCCGTTACGCACGGAAGCATGCACGGCCAATCTCATTCATTCATCAGCCGAGCGCTGATAGAGGAGAACAGCGAAGAAGCGCTTCGCCACTGTCATACGTACGATCCTGGAGCGGCGCGAACCAGATGCTGTACGTCGAAATTTCTCCACAAGGCTTTTTCTAGGAAGGAAGCCAGCGCTACTACCAGATGGATACACCCGCTGCTCCACACACCTGAAGTGACACCCACAGTCTCTGCTGTGGCTATGCATGTGAACCCACCACCACTATTACCACCGGACATACACAGACGCCACCTCAATGCTCCATGGCGTCACGAATACATGTTTAGAAGGAGAGTGTTGACGTAGAACCGATTGACTGACTAGCGACACGCCAGAGCGATTCGAGTCAGAGAACACCTCGCTCGCTGAAGTAACACAAGCAACTCGTGCGCAGCATAATCAGCTCTAGTCAAACGCACTTTCAGTTCAACCACCACTTGACCATCATTCTCGTTTCTGTCGACGACAGACAGAAGAAAACTCGCGAGGTCGCGCGAAGGTCGCAGCAAGCGCTTGGACCCCTCTCGCTTACCTGTTTGCTTCTTTTCTCGCCTGATTGCACGTGGCTAAAAAAAGCCGCAAGCGCACCATTACCATTAGCACCACAGCAGCAGCAGACGGAAGCCTATTGCATGTGATGAGTGGCGACGCGACGCACCACGACACCAGGAGGGCGGCACACGGTCCGCCTCCTCACGAAGAACAAGAGAATCTGCCGCTCAGCAGCTCTTCAACGTCCCAGAAAGCATCGCAAACGGACGACCAGAGCGCGAGATTGGTGACCGCAAAGATCGCGCTGGATGCGAGCCAAGACAGCAGCAGCAGTGTTATGACGACCCTACGAGCCACCACAGTGATTAATGGAGAAGATGAGCGAGAGAGCAAATCAATCACGGTGACGATCGACACGATGGCTACGGATGTGACTATGGCTATTTCGCCCGCCGTTGTTGGTGGTGTGATCGCAAAGCCGCGCAAGACGCGGCCAATAGGACTGCAAATCGACACGAGCGGCATTCGAACCAGCCCGCACCGGGGAAGGACACGCGAGAAGCAGAGCGGGACGCACAGCAGTTATTCGGCGGGCGTCGGTGCGCCGTCGGTGTGGATCTCGCCTGACTGGACGACGTACCCAATCATCGAGAACTTTTACGGACAGCCGCGGCGCCCACGCGTCAACTCGTTTTACGAAGTGATGTGCTCGCCAACGAACCCCATGCAGACGACGACGTTGGCGGAGAATTGCTGCGCGTACGACGTGGAGGAGGACGTGGATGTGATGGTCGATGGTGACGGGCATGAACGTAGGCGCCGGACAGGAAGCAGCGGCGCGCCAGCAACCAGGACTGGAGCGAAAGGTCGTCGGAAGTTTGGTTCGTTTTCCTATTCATGCTCAACCGAGACCAGCGAAGATGTCGACATCCTGATGAGTCCGTATGAGGCGGCGAGCGTGAGAGAACTCAATGGTGACAATCTGCACAGACAACGACGCGGACACTCGATGGAAGAAGCAAGAGGGAAGAGCGCACCACCACCAGGATCTGGCTCGGGCTTTGCTGCCTGGAATCGAATCCGGCGAACAGTTGGCGACGGACACGAGCTCGTGCCAGTGCCGCATGCAGGAGCGAATAGCACCGCTCTGCATTTGAACGGACCGCATGCCACGAACGGCATGAACGCGAGCAGATTCGGCAATCCACAGGCAGGAAGCGCTGAGCACAGTCCAATGGAATCAGTCAGCTATCCGGAGAGTCCCGCAGCGACTCCACCAACAACAAGCAGACTGCGATCAAAGCTGAAGGAGTCGCTGTCTCAGATCGATAGACGGATCAGCAGTGAGCGGGATCTGGCGCAAAAGGCGCAATCCAAGGTGAAAAAGGTGACTAAGCAGCCGACGAACGTGATGTGGAACTTGTTCTGCGGGGCGAAGACGTACCAGTTCTCACAAACCGATGGGTTGGCGTTCCTGCACGAGCAGCTCTCGGTGACTGTGCACAACCGAGCGCTGAATCAGCTCCAACGCCACCGACGACATGTGAACGGAATTCTTCAGATCGTGACTTCGCATAACCCGGACCTGGAGCTCACGGAGAAGCAGCTCGACTCGTTTGAGTCAGCGGATGACATGCTGGGCAACGACATCAAGTACAGTTTGCTGAGAAAGCAGGTGGACTGTATGGCGTCGAACATCGTGAAGCGAAAAGAAGCCGTGGCACACGCGAAGATGAGAAATGGACCCGACTGCTTTGAAATTCCGCGTGCGAAGAACGCGATGCTGGCGAAGTTGCTGGAAGCTGTGAGTTGGTACCGACTTGTGCAGATCAACTCGCGAGAAGAATCCGCGTCATCCTCAGTGGTGGCTTCAACTTACCAAGATGGCGACGTTCTCGAGAGCTCATCGTCGGCTGCATCGATCACGAGTACCTCGCGCTCACTTCAGGAGATTCAAGTGGAAAAGATTATGAACGTGCTGGCGGGCGAGGAGTTTTACTCGGACTACAACGAGCTGATGTGCAAGCCAGACTGGTGGGAGATCGCGCAAGCACATTTTGAGAACCTGGTTTTCTCGAAGTCGGACTCTCGCATCTGCCAGTGGATGAATCGCATGTCCAACGACGTCGCATTCGTGAGCCAGGAAGCGTTGGAGTATTTGGGAGCAAGCACAGCGCCTGTGAAGCATGGTCGTGTGCTCAGCGAACGGCGCCAGTCATTTTCAGAGGGAGTGCGATCACAATCAGCGAAGCTTCTGCACCAGCAACCGCCAAACTGGGCTAGCGACCCCCAGCCGGAGCAGATCCTTGACTTCATGGACCGTCTGACGAGACGCATTCGTCGTGAGTTTGATGTGCCGAACGAAGTCAGCAAGAGCTTGAACTTTTTCGTCCAGCGTGCAGTCTTCCCGCGGGTAGCAGTGCTGTGTTTCAACCAGAAAGCGGTTCGTGATTGTCAGCGCAAGGACAAATTGTGGCGCAAAAAGTGCATCGAGTTGAGCGGCATCAACATGG
Organism: Globisporangium cederbergense; assembly: GCA_023334245.1. NCBI lineage: Eukaryota > Oomycota > Peronosporomycetes > Pythiales > Pythiaceae > Globisporangium > Globisporangium cederbergense. The sequence goes on from JAASGO010000368.1 coordinate 13,420, forward strand.
AGAATTTGAACGTGCCTAGCGAAATCGCGGAGAAGATCCGGTCCCAGCTGCCGAGCTGTCGAACCCACTCCACACATGGCAAGCACGTGTACCTCATTCGTGCGATCGAGGCGTTCAACGGGATGTCCAACATTGTTCCGTGCGACTTGCTAGAGGAATTGATGCACGGCGTGGTGATCCTACACCACGAAGCTGCGCTCGTGCTCGGCACAACGCAGTTTTCGGTCGAGACGTTCTTTCCGTTGCTCGCGTACGTGCTGCTTCACTGCCAGCTTCCACGTATCCACGCCCAGCTGCACCTGCTGGAGAATTACGCGATCACTAACTCGAACGTGAACGGCGAAGAGTCCTACTACGTGTACTGCGTCCACGCTGCAGTGGAGTACGTGTGCAACTCGGCTGGCTTGTCAATGCCTTCGCCACCGAAAGACCAAGAGCTCAAGGCTTCGGCAACCCCAGACAGCGAGCCGAATGCGAATGGCATCGCCACCTCCACCACCAGCCCAGTTGATGAAGCTGTATCCGTCCCCGTTGTTTGATGTCCCGTTTATTTATGCCGCCCATGAAAACAAAAATTCTGACCCACCGCGTACTTTGAAAATGTATGTGAACGCCGTTCGTGTTCATTCGTCAGCCAACCCAAGACAACCAGAGAAATAGACCCCGTGCTCAACTGCTGGCTGCTTTCATCCATCGCTGTCAGGGAGAAGAGAGCAGCACAGCGAGCTAAATGACAAATCCTTCGATGATGGTCGTAATAAATTCACCAACAACCCATCACAGAGCATCTGAAGAAGCGCGAGTTCCTGGTACTGCATGTGCTTGTTCTGTTACTCGTTCACTTCATTCTCGCTCTTAAGTCCACTTAGTGAGGCTTTGGTACGTGACCGTCAACGTAGAAGTTGCGCGTTGCCTTGGGCAGAGTCACGGTCGTGCCTTCGAAGCTCTCGTCCACCAGCACCTGGCAGCCCAAGCGCGAGCTGTGCAGCACAAACAAGATAAAGTAGCCCACAGTGTCAAGATCACCATAGTGACGACAGCGATAACACTAAGAGCTAAACGTACGTGTCCGTGAGTCCAAACGCCATGTCGAGCATATCTTCCTCGTCTTCGCACGCGGGCTCGAGCTGCTCGAAGACGTCGTCCTCCAGCACCACGTGGCACGTCGAGCACGCCATGGACGACTCGCAGGCGCCTGAACAACGCACACGATACATCCGTATGAGCTCAATGCCTCATACAATATGTTGGTTGTATGCACTCGCATACCTTCAAGATCTATGTCGTTGGCGTGCGCGACCTGCAGCAGCGACATGCCCGTCTTCGCCTCCACCTGCTGGGTCGAGCCATCGCGCTTCTTGAAGTTAATGTGTACACTGCACATTGCAATACAGACGCAAGCCAGCAGATCTATCAGCGCACTCATCTACACAGCGCATACAGGCAACATAAATCCATAGCTCGTACGTTGGGTTGGACGCAAACTCCGACATGTCACCGTGCGCGACTGCAACAAGAGCGAAGAGAAACAGAGAGAGAGAGAGGGATCATGTCAGTCAGAGTCACGTAGAACGCAATATGAGATCAAAGCGCGTCATCTGCATGCGTTCGTACCGAACGAGGTCGCGTGCAGGAAGCGGGCACTTCTCCGCGCCACCGCCGCGCCCATGAAGCGCTTGCCAATCACCGCTGCCAGCATCTTGAGTCTGTTTGTTGTGGTAAAGTGAGCTCTTGGATGGCGCTCCATCTAGGCTCGCAATCACTCGGAGCTGTTCAGCCAATCAGAAAAGGGGTCAGCGTCATCAAATAATTTAAGCGAATCGGTGATTGTTTTCGCATAGCCAATGGATATGACTGGTTAAAAGAAGGGAAATAATCGAGAATAAATGGCTTCTCGAGACCAACATTCGACATGGCGAGCAAATCGTCGAAACGAGACTCGATGAACGCAGGCGACAACTTGACCTGCGTCTACCAACATCTATAGCATGCACATCAGACTGGGAGAAGCTCGTGCGAATTGATGCCAGAGCTAGCGTGTACTTACTGGATGTTCGCATTGTCTCTCGAGCGAGTACGGTGCATCACTCCCGATTTCGGATCTTTTCGAGAAATGGCTGCACATTTTAGCTTCACTTTTCTTCACAATTGCTTGATACTATACACTGGGAGTACCTCTAACATTGGCGATATCCGCTACGCAACACAACCCAGCCAGGCTTCGACGCTCGGGTCACACGGTGAGCCGGCGCCCCTCTAGGTAAGTTGTCTGCGCATGGCGATGAAGCCATGTCAGGGACGCACGCGATGACCTGCATGTGGGCGTTGACGCAGATCCCAGCGGTATTGCCGAGCGCGCACTGCTTGAGCAAGGCACCACTGCAAAGCATATCGGAGGTGTAGCACGTCGCACTAACGTCTTCGACATCGATCGTGAGGTTCTTGGTGCACAGTGTGGTGCTGATCGGCGTGAGTATCTTTAAGTCCGTAGCACTGATACGCGCATCCGTGCGGGTCACGAGCTCTTCGCCGACGTGAGGCTTGCACTGGAAATCCATGAGGTCGCAGACGCCCATGGTGTACCCATTGCAGCACACTTACGGGAGCAGCCAGAACTCGCCGCTGTCGAAGTGCTGCGTCTTCATGACGGTGTTCACGGTCTTGGTCGCGAAGACCTGAAGATACGCCAGGAAGAACGTCGAAGCTGAAGCGAGTAGGAGAGTGACGACCATCGGGATCCCGAGCGACCCGAAGACCTCGAAGAACGCGGTCTTGGACGCCAGCGTGTCCATCACTCTGTGCGCGTATGATTCATCGCCAGTCTTTAAGTCTGGGCTGATATCCAAAGGTGCTAGTTGCTGGCTCTTGATAGGAGACGAGTCAGTTGCGATGACTGATAAGCGAGTCTCCTCAACTGCCGCAGTCGGAGCTTGACACAGTTCATTTTCGGCGACGAGCACCTCCACTTAATTCACAACGGACGACACATCCCCACTGCCACTTGCTGCTGCTACCGGCTCGAGCTCTTCGACGGTGACACCTTCCGCCTCGTTGTTGTCGCCATCCCCAAGCTCGCTCAGGTGTCGTTTTGATCACCTACCTTCCTATGAGCAAACCGCCACTCGCAGCAACACTGAGATGAACGTCGGTTCTAAAGTTTTTCGGCAATGCAGCAGACGGGAGGTCAGTTTAATAGAGCTTTTCACTCAGTAGTGTATGAAACCACCGTCTTGACATGAAGCCTCGACCTCCGACCTCAGGAAGAAGAACATACGTTAAGAGCCTGCGCGGTACTTTTCTGACAGGAAAACGTCCACCTTCACTGAGACAGCGTGTTGCATCGCTGCAGTAGTTCAGCAATCTAATAACACCAGCGTCCCACGAGAGGAATAGCTCCCCCTTTGTTTGGCATTTAGCGCACCTCATTCACTTACTCACTAACGCACAATCCCACTGACGAGTCTTCCTTCGCTTGGTCAATCAATACTCGGGACTGGCTGTCCGAACCAGTCTATCCGAGCGCTCGGCCACTTGGTCTTGATGATCTCTTCTAATGGAGGTGAGCCGTAGCCACCACTGGTGCCCGTTTCGAAGATCGCGACGGATTTGCCGACCAGGTCAACTTTTCTCGGGATTGTGACGCAGCATTTCGACAGCTGCGGTCGACGCGAGCCTTCAGTCGCGGGCGAAGAGCTCCCGAGCCCATTGTAGTAGTACAAGTCGAACTTTTCATCTGCCGCTGGCTCCTCACTTGGTGACTGAGGAGATGGCGCTCCTGGTGGCGGACCAGGATTGGAAACTTGGCTCGTACCACTGCCTTCTGAGTCGAATTGCGCCTGAAGCTCTCGCGCAATGTCGGAATCAGATCGCGGTCTCTGCTGTTGCTGGGAACTGCCTGCACTCTGGTAGTTCCCGCTGAGCGCCAACTCAAAGTCGCCCGTATGCAAAAGCACCGAGATGACTTTCCAGTACTCGTCCCATAACACGATGCCCGCCCCAGCGACCTCCAGTCTCCCCAGCAGCCGCGCCATCCAGTACTCGTTCGAGAGGATCTCACGGGCGACGCCCAATTGCTGTAGCGACTCGGCGAGCACCGCGATGTCCATGAAGCCCGTCTCCATGGCGTCGAAGGACTTGAATACGCGCTGTACCCGCTGGAAGAGCATCTGGGACGTCGACTCTTCGCTGATCGCTGGATCTAACGCGAAGCAGACACTGAAATGGGATGTGCTCCCGACCACCCACACCGGGTACATGGGCGACTTGTAGTAGCTGCCCACCTGGCAGTACCGCAGCGCTTCCAGGTGAGTTAAATAGCCGATGCGAGAGCGCTCCGGGATGCCGTGCAGCATGAGCCCCGTGTCGCCCATAGGCACGCTCCCGTCAAACACGTTCGAGACTGCTGAGCCGGTCAAAAGGAAGTTGAGCAGCTCCTGCGAACAGTGACCGAATTGGCCCGTGAGCGCAGCGTCCAAGTCGTCCATCTCGGAGCGAGTCGCATCGACGCCTTTTGTCCGCAAAGCGCTGAACATGAAGCTCATCACGCCATGCGGCGACTGGAACACGCCGAGGTTCTCGTGGATGGCGCGCAGCAGCTCGGGGTCTTTGTGGCTCGTCACGTCGACGACAGACTCATGGTATGCTGGTCCTCTGTCTTCAGTAGTTCCTGCTTCGCTCGGTACCACAACGTGAATCGCACGTTGCGGGCCTTCCTGGCTCTTGCTGCAGCGCACCAAGACGGACGCGAGCGCCTCCGTCAGTAGCGCGTGCTGCCCGCTCTCCCCCGCCTGCACCACCCGCGCAATCAGCTCCTGTAGCGTCTTGTGCGCGTCTCCATTATCGCCAACAGCGCCTGCGGTGTTTGCCAGGCGCCGCTGCACCTCATGATACTCGAAGAGGAAGAGCCGCAGGATCTCGGCCTGCACGGCGGCGAGCACGCCGCACGGGCCGCCGTGGCCCTGCACGAGGCCGAGAGGGAAGTCGGAGCTCGGCGCCTGGAACTCGAAGCCCTGCTGGTACCAGCGCAACGTGTCTGGGTGGTCCGCACTGCTGACGTGCTGCGGCCACATGAGCCGCAGCATCTCTAGCCGCTCGTGGGCACTCAGCGCGCGCATATCTTTTGGCTTCTGGTGTCAGAATGTTTTTGTTGCGTCAAAAGGAAGGGAAGATCTTGATGGGAGAAACATCGTGTTTGACAGCTATAAACCTGTTTAATAGCGTTATTTGCTTGTTGGCGTTGCGAAGCTGGTACTCCACACTATTACATTTAAAAAATGCTGGTAGACGGTTAAAATGCTGCGTAGCTAGTGTAAGAGGTGGCTTTCACAACAATCGACCTGTTTCTGAACGCAAAAAATATACCGTGAGAAAATTCTCTGCACTGAAACTACCTTAGGTATTGGCATCGTGACCTTTTGTATACTTTCGAAAATGATATAACTCATACTGTGGGTCTGCTGAGTATGCATCTGGATGTATTTTGAAATTCTTATATATTTTAAAACTAATATAATGTCTGCAACTTTTAACTACCACTGATTTGAATCCTCCTCCCAAATCTAGCCAGAGAGCGTGTGGCGCGCAGAGTGGCACGGGACACAATTGAAGTTTCGCGAGAGAGCCAAAGCGGCGTCCAGCAGCACGAGTTTCTGTTCCGCATCTGGGCATCTGGCTGGCGCTTTTCGCGCGAGAGGTGGTGTGAGGGGTGTGAGGGGCCCGAGCGAACCTGTGAGCAAGAGATGCTGCGCCGCCGCCTGGCGAGAAAGCAACCGCTGCGTTGTGGCTGTGTCTGTGGGTTTCATTCTATCACAACAACAGCAAGCGCAACAAGAGAAGAATCTTCCAACCTCTCTGCCTCTCAAGCCAAACGCCATTCGCGCCTCTTGAGCGACGAGAGAGTTACTTTTCGACTCGCCACCAAGGGCACAGAATAAAAAGAAGAAAAGAGGATGCCGGCATCGCAACTGTACGAGCGCCGCTTACTAGCAGCCGAGCTGCTCGCCACGAGCGCGGCGGTGGACGACAACCAGCAACAGGAGCCAGAGACACAGCAGCATGAGCAGCAGCCGGAGGAAGGCGCTGCTCCGAAGGCGACAGCGGACCAGCCAGTGACCAGCGCAACGACCGTCACGACTAACAACAACACAGCGGAGGACAAGAATGCGAATGCGAATACGAACAACAACGCCGCGGTGGTGCGCAGTGACGGCTGCGCCACGGACCTCGAGCGTTTCTGCAGCCGTGACGCAAACATCCTGACGCTGCTTGAGAACGCGCCGACGGGCATCGACGCCGCACAGGTCGCACGTGCGATGAAGAACGTACAGCTGTGTATGGCGAAGAATGTCGAGTCGCTCTCGCCCGTGTGCATCGAGGCGCTTGTGGCGAGTCTCGTGAACCAGAAGAGCAGCGACGTCCACACAGGTGCAGCAGCAGCAGATGCGGTCCAGCCGACTACGTACCAGTCAGTTCCGGACAGCAACCAGAACAACAACGCGTACAACGGTAACGCCCCGGACGACGAGGACTCGTCCGTTGAGGTGTCCATTCACTACTCCAAGCACCACAACACAGCAGGAGCGAGACTCCGCGGCGCGCATCCAGCATTGACAGCAGCAGCGCCAGCGATCGAGCAGGCAAAGCAGGCGGCGTCTGGGGACATGGACATCGCATCTCCACTCATGTGGTTCTTCGTGTTCCCATTCTTCTGCATCGGTCTCTACGTGACGTACAATCACGCGCTCGTGTACGTGCGCCGGCGCCGAGAATCGCTCCGGATCGAGAGCAAGCAGTACACGCCCGTGCCGTAGGCCGTCCGCGCCGACACCCGCCATTCAGTATCAAATACACACAGATCCCCAGTCCCATCCTCAACCAGCACTCGGCCCCTAGCCTCATGAGCTGCAAGCCGTAGCTTCCATCGTTCAGAGTTGGCCAGTAGCTCCTGCGAGAGACTTTATCATTTTTTATAGCAAGTAGCTGGCAATGGGCAATTATTATCCCCAACTCGGCCCAGCTGCGCGAGCATGCAGCCATTAGCCACTGTAAATTAACTCTTTTCTTTAGCAACAGAGAGGGGCAAGAGAATCAACACATTGAGATTTTTCAGATCGTTCATGCCATCACGTGACGTTGGGTCAGATGGCCGCGTGACCCTTCATTCGAGTCCAGAAATTGTTCATCAGTGTCGTAGTGGGAATATTTGATGGAGATCGTATCGCATATTAGTGGCAAGCAGCGCAGCCATCTGTAGTGACAGATGGGCGACATTGTTATCCACTCTTCCACCCAAGCGGCAGCAGCAACAGCATCAACAGCAGCTCGAGTGTATCACACCAAGCACTCGACGCAACATGATGCGCGTCGTTTCGTCATTCGCGTTTCTGTTTCCCACTCAAATGACACGTTTCGCTCTTTTGATGCGCATCTCCATCCGTCCAAAAATAGGTAGATAGTGACACTTCGTTCGAGTGACTATATACTGAAACCTTGCTTGAGTGACTAGACTTTAGAAGTTGCACGAACGTCGCTCGAATGCAAATCGACCCAAGCGACATTCGCGCAACAACGAGGGGGAGAACGTGGCGCTTTCTCGTGAGCTCGTGAGTGATCTTTAGAATCGGAATTGAACCCCCTCGCACCACGATGAACTACGGCGGCGGGTACGACCAGCAGCAGCAGCAGCAATACGGCGGGCAGCAGCAACAGCAGCCTGGCTACGACCAGTACGCGCAGCAGCACCAGCAGCAGGGCGGCTACGGTGGCCAGCCACAGGGGGCGGGTTACGACCAGTACGCGCAGCAGCAACCGGGCGGCTACGACCAGTATGGCCAACAGCAGCAGCAGTACGGCCAGCAGGCCGCGATGCCCGGCATGCAGCCGCAGGAGTGGGACTTCCACGGCATGGAGGCCAAGGACGGCATTCGCTTCTCGTGGAACAGTTGGCCGTGTACCAAGCTCGAGCAGACGCGTTGCGTGATCCCCGTGGGCGCACTCTATCAACCGCTCAAGCCGATCGAGGGCATCCCGTCCGCGGTCGAGTACGACCCGATCCAGTGCAAGTCGTGCTCAGCCGTGCTGAACCCGTACGTGCAGGTGGACTTCGTGTCTAAACTCTGGGTGTGTCCGTTCTGCGTCACGCGCAACCACTTCCCGCCGCACTACGCCGAGAACATCACGCAGGAGAACCTGCCGGCGGAGCTCATCCCGCAGTACACGACGCTCGAGTACGAGCTACAGAACCGCCAGGCTGGCCCGCCCGTGTTCATGTTTTGCATTGACACGTGCATTCCGGAGGACGAACTCGAGGAGCTCAAGGACTCGATCCAGCAGACGCTCAACCAGCTGCCACAGGACGCGCTCATCGGTCTCATCACATACGGCACAATGGTGCACGTGCACGAGCTGGGCTTCCCGGAGGTGCCCAAGTCGCACGTGTTCCGCGGCAACAAGGACTTCTCGACTCAGCAAGTGCACGACATGCTGGGTCTCTCGGCTCTGAACCGCGCCAAGACGCCCATGCAGCCTGGGCAGCAGCAGCAGCAACCGGTCAACAGCGCCGCGCGCTTCTTGCTGTCCGTGTTCGACTGCGGGTTCACGCTCGAGTCGATCCTCGAGGACCTGCAGAAGGACCCGTGGCCAGTGGCGGCGGATCAGCGTCCGCAGCGATGCACGGGCGTGGCGCTCTCAGTGTGCGTCGGGCTTTTGGAGGCGACGTACCGCGGCCAGGGCGCGCGCATCATGATGTTCGTCGGTGGACCACCGACCGTTGGTCCCGGTGCCATCGTGAGCCGCGACCGCAAGGAGGACATCCGTTCGCACACGGACCTGCAGAAGGACAACGCGCCGCTCACGAAGAAGGCCGTGCAGCACTATCAGGAGCTCGCGAACCGGTGCGTGAGTTCGAACCACGTCGTGGACATCTTCGCGTGCTCGCTCGACCAGTCGGGCGTGATGGAGATGAAGTCGTGCGTGCAGAAGACGGGCGGCGTCATTGTGCTGGCGGACTCGTTCGGCCAGTCGGTCTTCCGCGAGTCCTTCCGCCGCATGTTCAGCAAGTTTTCGGACGAGGCTGCGGACTGCGACAAGGACCACTTGACCATGGCCTTCGCGGCGTCCCTCGAGGTGCTCACGAGCCGCGAGTTCAAGGTCGCGGGTGCCATTGGCCCATGCGCGGCGCTCAAGCGCCAGGGTAGCGCTCCAAAGAACGTCTCGGACGTGGAGATCGGCATTGGCGGCACGAACACGTGGGCCATGGGTGGCATCGACCCGAACACGACGATCGCACTCTATTTTGACATTTCGAACCAGAGCGCGCTGCCGCAGGGCAAGGGCCGCTACATCCAGCTCATCACCAAGTACCAGCACGCCAGTGGGCGCTACCGCACGCGCGTGACGACGATCTGCGGCCCTTGGACAGTGGACCCGAACGACACGGCGTCTCTGGGCCGCGGCTTTGACCAAGAGGCCGCCGCCGTGCTGCTCGCGCGTATCGCTGTCCACCGGTCCGAGTCCGGTGAGGAGCAGCTCGACATCATGCGCTGGATCGACCGGTCGCTCATCCGTCTGGCCGCGCGCTTCGCGGACTACCGCAAGGACGATCCGTCGAGCTTTCGGCTATCACCCGAGTTCGCGATCTTTCCGCAGTTCATGTTCCACCTGCGCCGCTCGCAGTTCCTCACGGTGTTCGGGTACTCGCCCGACGAGAGCTCGTACTACCGCCACTGCCTGCTGCGCGAGAGCACGACGAACTCGCTTGTGATGATCCAGCCGTCGCTGCTCTCGTACTCTTTCAACGGGCCGCCGGTGCCGGCGCTGCTGGACGCCGCGAGTGTGCGCTCGGACACGATCTTGTTGCTCGACTCGTTCTTCTACGTCGTGGTCTTCCACGGCGACGTGATTGCCGCGTGGCGCGACCAGAAGTTCCACGAGGATCCGGCGCACATCAATTTCAAGAACCTGCTCGAGGCCCCACAGGCCGACGCGCAGCTCATCATGGACTCGCGCTTCCCCGTGCCACGCTACGTCGTGTGCGACCAGCACAAGTCCCAGTCGCGCTTCCTCATGGCCAAGCTCAACCCGTCCTTGACGCACAACAGCATGGACGGCCAGGGCGAGGTCATCTTCACGGACGACGTGAGCCTCAAGGTCTTCATGGAGCACCTCATGAACCTCGCAGTCAAGTCGTAGAGTCTGTTACAGTAAAGCTACTTTCTGCCTAACTCACTACAGTAAGCTACCCGAACATAAAGTCCGCGTAGACTTTTCACAACAGCATGCTAGAGTACTAACAAGCTGCCGCACGCGTCAAAAACACCCGCTGTAGTTCGGTAAGTCACAAGTCCTACGAGTGGACTTGCAACGAGCCCGCGCACACGTAGCGCAGAATATTCAGCGCAGAATATTCAGTGCAGCGTTCTCATCCCGACCTGCGCTGTACTCGCAGTGAGGACAACGGAACACGTCGTTGCTGCCGAGCTTCACATCCACACGATAACACTGCCCGCACGTCCGACTCGTGTACATCTCCGAGCACACCACCGCAGACTTGCCCTTCACCTCACACTTGGCTTGGAGCAACTGACGGAACTTGAAGTGGTTCAGGCTCAGCATGCTCTTATTGAAGCCGTGGTTGCGCGCGCTGCTTTTTTCACCATGTCCTTCGTCTTGAAGAGTGGAAGCAGGATCACGTCGTAGTGCTTGGTCAGGTACGCACACGTCTTGTAGTGCAGCTCATTGACGAGGTTCTTCAGCTTGGCTGTGCAGCTCAAGAACGTACGTTTGGCTTTCTCGTACGCCCGATACTGCCACCGCTTGCTCTTGGTATTTTCGTTCTTGAACTTAGCCATCGTGCTCTGGACGGTTGCCTGACGACTCCGTATCGCGTTGAGACGAGTCTTGGTGTCACGACCGAACTCCAGCACGTTTCCTCCGAGGTCCACGCCAGTCATGAACGCCTTCGTACCAGGATCCAACGCGATGCACATGCCTCTGTACTCGTACGGGTCAGGCTCAACAACTTCAGGAATGGCCACATACCAAAAGCCGTTGTTGAATATGATGTCGATCTCGTTGTCGATCGTCACGAGCGCGTCCATCTTCACTCGGATATTCTTCAGCTTGGAGATTGAGAGGTAGAACGCAGACCCGTTCTGTTTGATCTTGGAGAGTTTACTTTCTTCACTGAACGTAAAGTCGGGAGACCGCTTCTTGCTTGAGAACTGGATCTTGAACTTCTTGATGTTGCCGTTCTTCAGGTTGCTGAGCGCGCTCTTGACATTCGTCTGGAACGTGCGCATTACGGCAGCTCGAAACGTGTCAGGCGTGTTGAATGCCCACTCTGGCGGAGGACCCATGCCTTCAGGATACACGAGCGTCTTTTTGGACTTCTTCGTCACATAGAGAGCTTTGAGTTTGATCGCGTTGAAATCATTCGTCTTTCGAAAGTGCGCGACGGCTTGATTGTACGTCCAGCGACACGTACCCATGAACTGTCGAAGTGTCTTCTGCTGCGATCGAGTCGGGAACAGGCGGTACTTGCGAGTCCGTTGGAGTAGCAGCTTCTTCTCCGTGAGCAGTGACTTGTTCTTCTCCTTGATAGCTTGAAGTGCTCGCTCGTACTCTTCTTTGTCGTCGGTCGACCACGCGTTCTGCTTTTGCCGTTCCTTGCAATCCTGGGTCAGATTATTCTTACGAATGGTGAGTTCCGTCATCTTTTGAGCACGCTCCGACTTCATCACGAAAGCATCTTGCGTGGCAATGTGGTCGCGCTCGTCCACTATCCAATCTGGAATGTGCGAGAACTCTTGGAGCTCGGCGAAAGAGCGGTTAATCAGACGTTCGGGCGTGCGCTTGTATAGCGCAAACCACGACCGGAAGCCTTCGAGATCCCGCAGCGTACCGCCTCTCGACAGCTCGTCCGTGTACAGCGTACCAAGGAGTCGCTCCATCATCAGCAGTCGTTCTGACGTCAGCTTATCCACGAGTGGCCGATACTCAGTAACATCTCCTCGAAGAATGTGTGTGAGGATCGTTGACAATGCTGTCAGGAGCTCGGGCTCATTGAGATCTTCTTTCAAGCTCTGAGGCATGACGTTCTGAAGGTCTTCAATGGCGGATTGCATAGAGGTGTGCAGTCTCGTCTTGAACTTGAGTAACGCCATCGAGGACACGGTCCAGTGCTTGAACTAGAGAAAGCCTCGCAGTCGCAAGCAGACGCGTTCGTCTTCGACGTGAATGAAAAGAAGAGCTCGCAGTTGACCAAGTACATCGCGCAGCCGTTGTCTGATGAGACGCCATATTCTCGATGGGCGTTTTTGTTTCGGCTCGCTGTCGCTCCCGGTGACGATCTCGTCTATTGGAGCCACGCGCAGACGCTTGACAGAGCACAGGCGCGGTAGCTCTCGGGAACGTAGACGCAGACTCGCGAGTTGGGGCGTAAAGTCTTCAAAGTCTGAGTCCGAGTCGTCTGGCGGTCGCTTGCGCTTGAACGACTTCATCACTTGATCTTCGCAGAGCCAAAGAAGCAAAAACAAGTTGGCGAACGCGCAGTTGTCGTTTGGCTGTATTTCTCTTACTCTACTAAGGTAAAGGTTTCATACTACATGTACTTTTAATGAGTACAATCTATCTTTTTATGCTAACACATCGTGAAGTTAATATCACATAATATTAAGACTAGAATAACATCATATCTACGAATCAAGCCTCTCTCTCTCCAGCTATCATGGCTCTCAAGTACGACGACAACTACGTGAAGCCTCATTCTATCTATGAGGCGGTGCTAATGGCAAACCAAGACAAGATCAATTGGTACCGGCTCTCGTCCAACCCTGCAGCAATCGAGTTGTTAACTGCCAATCCAGACAAGATCCATTGGGAGTGGCTTTCGATGAACCCTGCGGCAATCGAGTTGCTGACTGCCAATCAAGACAAGATCGATTGGATGAATCTTTCGATGAACCCTGCGGCGATCGAGCTACTGACTGCTAATCAAGACAAGATCAATTGGGCATGGCTTTCGATGAACCCTGCGGCAATCGAGTTGCTGACTGTC
>JAASGO010000369.1:0-26465 GCA_023334245.1 Globisporangium cederbergense
ACACACAAATACTCGATGACGACATGTACGAACTCGTAGATAGCTTAGAGAAGTTGAGACTATAGAGTAAGTCACAGTTGCTGCTCTAACCCAAATTGAATTTTCATGTTTGTACATTTCCAAGTAGTGTGCAGCACTTTGGCGAGTTCTGTGTGCGCGTCGAGAGGATTGCCCGGGTAAACCCCCCTCCTGAATCTCGTGAGCGTGTCGGCTTATTCTGATTCCACAATTTTGGCTCGGATTTGGCAGTTACAGATGGCGACCTCTCGTGACACGTACTGTACTCTTCAACCTGTAATTTCTAATACCTCTTTCAAAGCGGAAACCTTTAAAAATAGATTTTTGCTTAGTGATTTTTTGCGTCTCAATTTGGGAGGTTTGCCTGTAGTGGACGTTATGTTAACGGCAGCCAATCAGCGCGCAGAGCCACAACTCCTTTAAGTACGAACTCGACCAGCCACTTCAAGCCAAAAGCAAACACCTGCACCAGCCGCCAGGAGGAACTACAAGGGAAGCTTTCTCCAGGACGCCAATGCGGGGGCCAGACAACGAGGCGCTGCACCTGGGTATCGAGCGGTTGAAGACAATTCAGCGGACAGGTGGCGGCGGTGGCGGTGGCAGCCGCAGCAGTACTCCTGTCACAGGCACGCACGTCAACGACGATGACAGTGAAGACGACAGTGCGGATATCGCGAGCCCGCGCGAGAGCAACATTACCGCGCGACTCGCCTCTGCGGTGGCCAAGAGCGGTTCCGCGAGCGAGCTTCTCTTCTCAAAGGGCGAAGATGGCGACGACAAGCAAGCGCTCAAGAGCATCCGACTGAGTAAAGACGAAACGATTGCACAGCTTCTGGCGCTTAACGGCGGCCGGCGGATGAGTATGCAGCAGCGCAACGAGCTCAACGACTCAATTCACCGCGCACTGATTAAAGACTATGGGATGGGAGAGACCCACAGCGACGAACCCGATGCTCATGGTGATTACGACAGCCACGCTGACCAAAACGAGATGACTTCACCGTACATCGCTGATGACGTTCCCACGATCGGGCCGACGGTTCAGGGCTTGGATAGTATGCTTCAAAACGCGTCGTTTGGCTTCGCCCAAGTGGAACTTGAAAGCTCACATGCGACGCGGAGGCGCTCCTCTCTCGCCACTATAACTTCGCTGGCGAAGGAACTCGCGTCTGTGCAGCTCAGTACGCAGAGCGAGAGTGAAAAGAGGTGGTGGGAGATTCGAGCTCAACGAAGAAAGAAACTTAAGCAAATGCTGCGCGCCGTATTAACTGTCGCCGCACTGCTTGATGTGCTCTACGTGCTCGTCAGCGTGCCACTGCGCATAGGATTCTTCTTCGACCCGCACAGCCACATCTCTCAGCGAGGCTCATGGACGAGCGAGCTCACGATTTTCAGCGTCCTCGACATCGTCGGTGAAGTGGTTCGGCTTTCGTATGTGTACATGGAGCGCAAAACCATCGGTGCCAGTTTCTCGAGGGATATATTCAGTCAGATGTCTTTGCGATCCGTGAAATCCGCAAGATTGATCGACCGACAAAGGACACAGGCTGTGATGCCTCAACTCACAACCATGCAAGGAGAGAAGAGGATGTCGGTTCCGTCGATCTCGCTCTTTTCGACGCGTGAAGACAACCGAGGTGCTCAAGGGTCTGTCTCAACCGCAGAGACGGCGTCGGTGATCCAAAGCTCATTCCAGCCGAAGACGTTGCCACTGATATTCTTGGTCTTCCTGTTTTTACCGCTCGACATCGTCACTGCGGTGTTTTTCAACTACAGCTGGATTCACTTAGCGCGAGCGGTAAAACTGGTAGTCGCAAGGTACAGCCTGCCGCTGCTGTACTCTGCGTTCATGAAAGCCTGTCGTCAATTCCAGCTGGTTCGCATGCTGTCGTTCAGCACATTGAGTCTCCCATTCTACCTGTTCTGGCTCGGACTCTACCTTTGCCACGTCAGCGCGTGCGGATACATGCTGATCGCTCATGCGGAGTGCGGAATCGACTTTGCGAAGTGCTCGTCGATGCCTTTACCCGGGTGTTGGGTGCTGAAGGATAAACTCGAGCGCGGGACGTTTTGGCGCCAATACATTCGGACGATGTACTGGGCTTCGAAGACCATCACGACGCTGGGGCAAGGGGATATGGTGCCGGCAACTCAAGCAGAAACCAACTACTGCATCGTTGTGCAGTATATCAGCGGTCTCTGGGCTACATCATTTCTGTCGGCGTGCTCGTTCTACTTCAGTCGCCGGGATGCTGATCTGGATGAAAGCGCAAGCACTCGATTGGAGCAGGCGCTCATGGTATGTACACGCACTTTCTACTTCGCTCGCTTTGTTCAACCCCAAACTAACTCCCACATAAACAGTTTCTGCGCAATAGACAAGTTCCGTCTGAGCTGGCCGGTCACATTCGAGCGTATCACCAATATCTGCAGCGAACCCGAAACGGTATCGAAGAGAATCGTATTCTAGTGGACCTTCCTGCTCACTACCACAAACAATGTGCAAGCTATGTCATGATGCGGTTGATTCGACATGTAAGTGCGCTTGTATTGTTCGCTTTGTTTTGCCATCTGCCAGTTCTTGCACTAATTTCATGTATTGGTTCTTTGCAGGTGCCATTTTTTTCCAACCAACCCAAAGCGTTCATGAAAACGGTGCTCATGCTGATCGAGAGCGACTTCCTCTCGCCAAATCAGACCGTCATTGGCGCTTACGACTTGGAAGAATTGATCATCGTCGGAAGAGGAGAGATTCGGGTACTGGACATTCAAAACAAGCTCATGGTTCACGTCATCGAGACTGGGCAGTGGTACGCAGAGCACGCACTTTTCCAAGACAAGCTGTCGAGATATGAGCTGATTGCCGGGACATTTTGCGAAGTCTATTGTCTATCACGGCAAAGCTTCCAGGCGGCGATGGAGAAGCATTTCCCGAAGATGAAGATTGCGCTGATACAAACACAGTACTTGCAAAATGCTCACCTGGTAGTGTCGCCGTCGCCGCCGATGGAGCCAGATGAATCGCAGAGTAAGATGCGACGAGTCGAAGCGGAGGAACGACGACTCACGTATCTGGGAAGCGTCAGCAAGAAATCGTATCTAGTAGAGTCAGCTACAGCTGTTCCCTGGCGCTTCCCGAACTCGCATTTCCGGAAAATATGGAGACGCTGGAAAGTGGCTCTCATCATTTTCCTGTCGATCGAGGTTCCATATGAGATTGCGTTCGACTGGCGATTTGGAGTGCTCGGGTCATATCAAAGCGCGCAGCAACAGATTGTGTACGTCATCACTCTGACGGTGGAGATTTTCTTCTACGTCGATGTCTACTTTCGAGCGCGAGAGTTCGTCCGATCGAAGAAAAGAGTCGACATGACGGAGAATCAAACGCGCCACATCCAAGAAGCGAAAGTGCTGAAGAATTTCAACGTGAAGCGAAACTCTCAGGTTCGCTTGCATCACGGGCTGATGGTGAAGAAGTCCGAGATTACCGAGCACTACCTGAACCATGGCGACTTTCTGCTCGATTTTGTGGCGACACTCCCCATTTCAATGGTGTGGGCCATAGTATCGAAGGATTCAGTCAGTTTCGAGACCATGTACTACATGCGATTCTTTCGGCTGCTGGCGCTGATTCGCCTCTCGAAACTTCAGAAAACTATGCGGAAGATCATGCACGAGCACGATTTCAGCCCAGCGAGCCAACTACTGGCAAACGTGATCGTGTTTTGCGTGCTGTCTGCAAACGCGATGGGATGCCTCTTCTTTCTTCTTGCTGATAGACAAGGCTACGACTTCGGGATACCACTGGCGTTTGCTGGTGCAGGCTCAGTGTCGGCTGACAAGTGTCTCTACGACGCTACCGTGTACGGGAATTGCACCTGGTTTATCTACGATCAGAGCGCGTTCGACATTCACGCGCGATATATCCGCTCTCTTCACTGGAGCTTGGTGCTGCTCTCCACCGTGGGCTACGGCGACATCCTTTCGTTTTCTGACAGCGAGTGCTTCATTGGATTCTGGTGGATTTTCTTGGGTGCGCTCATCTGCTACTTTACAGCCTGTGCAGTGTCAAGTGTGGTGTCTCAAGTATCGGTTTTGGGCTCCATTCGAGATAATCGTGCTGAAGCAGTCAACCGTGCGCTGGTTCGAGCTGGAGTGTCGGATGTAACCCGGCGTATTATTCGACGACATTTCGAAACGAACTGGACGCTGAACGGCAGCGTTCTTCACGAGTCGGAGTTGCTCAAGCATCTCCCGCGGTCACAGCGGCACGAGCTGGCATGCTCACTGTACCTGGCGGATTTGTGTCGGTGCTACATCTTCGCAGGTTGTCGGAACCAGAGTGGCTTTCTGAGAGATATCGCGCTGCTGATGCGATCGGAGATCTTTGTCCCCAAAGTGGTACTACTGAACTACGGTCATCTCGCGACGGAGCTGTACCTGATCCAGTCCGGCGATGCAGAGGTTCTGATTCCGCGACTGGAGAAGCGGCAAAGAAAGTACCAATCAGATCTTGTTAGCATGTCAGACAACGGAAGCACCTCGCGAGCATTCGAAGCACCACCTCCAAAAGAGTCCTATTTCACGCAGTTACTCCACATGATGATGCATCGAGGTGGGAAAGTCGCAGATCCAAGGTTTGATTTTGTGCGCATCAACCAGCACAAGCGAACTGGAGTCTGGGACATTCATGGCAATTCTGGAATGTATCCGATTGCTGTGATGAGGCGAGGCGACTGTTTTGGCGAAGAGAGCTTGCTCCCGAATGAGCTGTTTGAGTCAAACATCAGCATCCGGACTGTCACGAGTACCCAAGTGGCAGTCCTCACTCGAGACAATCTGCTAACTCTTCTTGAGCGGTATCCAGACGAAGCAAACCAAGTGTTCGAATTGATCATGGCGAGAAGAAGTCAGCTTGCTGTACTGTTTCGAAAGCTGAATGACAACTTCAGCTCAAGAGACAAAGTGAAGGGGTTTCTGGGCCAAAGCGCGTCGCTGTATGCAGAAAACAAGATCCACGCGAACGACATCATCGGACCAGAGACCATGTTTTACAAAGTGTGGCGGTTCACCCAGGGGCTCATTCTGCTCTATAACTACTTTCAGATCACGTTCCGGATCGCCTTTCTCCCAAATCCATCCAAGGAAACGATGCTGGCGCTCACGCTGATTGACTATGGGTGCGATCTACTGCTGTTTATCGACATCTATTTGAAGTGGAATCGACTCGGGTTTATGCTGTATGGAGAGAAGGTGGTTGACATCGTTGCAATTCGGAGAAGATACGCGAAGACGTGGCTTCGACTCGACTGCTGGAGCATGGTTCCAATCTACTATTACGGCGACTATTTCGGCATGACGCTGACTCGACTACCCCGACTCCTGCGAACGCCGCAGCTTTTTGAGTTTGTCGGTGAATTTGAAGAGCGGATGCGAGAGCGGATTCTTCGGAGCAGTAACCTCGCGTTGTTAAGCATCTTCGACTTGTTCAAGTTCCTTCTTCTGTTCCTCTCCGCTGGTCATCAGATTGGAAGCCTCTACTACACGATTGGCAGACTTCTAGTGAAACATAAGCTGGCACCGGTGAGCTGGATAACTGTGGATTTTGTCCTCAACGCATATCCGGACGACATCGGGGTTCATTACGTTCGATCGCTCTACTGGTGTCTTGAAACAGTAAGTTCCTCCCTGAATGCGTTTGCTGCCTTGCCGCGATCATCAGTTGATTCTAACACTCATCGTTTATGTTAGTTCACAGTTGTGTGCTTCGGAGACGTATTGTCAAGGAATTCCATTGAAACGGTGTACGCTGCTTGCACATGTTTGATCGGATGGGTATGTATCGGACAAGTCATGGGGAAGATCACCTCATTGATGGCAGTGATGGATCAGGTACTCTACAAAACCATTTCATTGACGCATCCCTATCGCGATTACAGTATACTAACGCATCTTATGCATGTAGGACCAACACGAGCACAACGAACGTGTCGAAGCCTTTGAGCAGTACGCGAAAAAGAAGCGACTGCCATCGTTCCTGCGCGAGCGATCCAGGGAAGGTCTGGAGTTCAAATCCAAGTGCCTGATCGATCTCAATATGCGTGAAACGTTTCAAGACCTCCCGAAAGCCTTTCATGTACGCTTGTTCGATGAGCTGTACGGGGATTATGTGCGAAGCATCCCTGAGTTTTCGGAGATGCTGAATGAGTCGCAGCTTCAGGCTTTAGCCAACGCGCTGTCTCTCGAGATCTACCTCCCCGAAGATCTGATCATCGAAGAAGGACGAATTGGCTCGAAGCTCTACATCATGAAGAAAGGTTCGGCCGAAATATTCTCGTCGCAGTCGCAAATGGTCTTTGCTGCAATCCACGAAGGAGTTCTCTTTGGCGATTTGTCGTTCTTTCTCGCTGGAATCAAGCAGCTGGCGTCCGTTCGAGCAAGCAGAAGCTGTCAGGTTCTCTTTATCCATCGTCGAGACTGGATGGCATTGTGGTCAGACGGTATGCGCATTGCGGTTGAGAACAAGATCATTCCCGTGATGAAGCAGAAGTATCGCTCGATGTCAAGATCGTTCCTGAACATATTCAAGAACTTTGAGCTTGCGAAATCTGGACCAATCAATCGAGAAATGAGCTTGAAGCATGTCAGCACACACGCTATCGAAGAAGAAGTCGGTGGGGAGAACGACGAGAGCTCAGCGACAAGCGAGATCGATACTAAAAGCACCAAATCGAACCCCATCGACTCTTCTCGAAGCGTCATCACATCGCGACAAAAGCCTCCAAAATTGACAGTAAGAGAGAATCGAAGGAAGTTGAGCACACATCTCGGACTGCCACATCGAATACGCGGGCCGCAGATGTCGACCTCATTGAAATCAACTTCTGTCGTCAACGTCGAAGAAGAATGGAGGCGCCACGAGCGAAATCTCAAGGTTCTCGCTATGATCGACCAGAAAGCCGAGAAGGAGAACGATGTGCTAGAAATTGCCCGTCGATCGTCAAATCCAAGTCTCCAAAGTGATGTATTGGAGCAAGAAGCTGCTCAAGAAGACAATACTCCGGTTGTGATAGCAGATAAGGTCATGGTGCTTCCATCCCGAGTCGCCAGCGACTGCATCCTTCAAGAGCACCAGAATATACTCGAGGCAGGGATAACGAAGCGTGGTGGTACTGTCAACGGCGGGCTAGGAGTCTTGCGCGCGGATGCTGGAGCCAAGTCCTCCAGTCAAGCAACGAGGCACTCGATCCAGATAGTCAGTCAAGACATGAAGAATAATGTGGCCTTGATCAAGGGGCAACAGACTGATGATGAACGTATGCCATCTGCGTTATCCGCGTCGACTGCAGCACAAAGGCTACTCAGCATTCACGTGTTGCCTGAAGAGAAACCAGCATTCGAGTCGACCAAAAAAGAAGAGCATGATGAACACCACCGTCCGTCTGGGCTGGACGTACTGCACCAACATCACTTCACTGTTGGCACGACGACGATACGCGTCGAAGAAAGTCCGCGCAATCTGAACGAAGGGCATTCGTATGCAAAGCATCTGGACACACTGAAAAATCGTTCGAAGAGACGACAGCACAAAGGTGTCTTCCAGAGTGAAGACGAGCTGGATGAGTTGAAGAATCCGTACGAGATCTGGGTCGAGCCGCCTCTCCCTCCCTCGTTCTGTATGGAGAACTCGTCGTTTCGTCGAATCTGGAATACGGTCATGCTGGTAATCTGTTGCTACTACATCCTGGTGGTGCCGTTCCGAATCAGCTTTGACTTCGAGTTTCTCACGAGTACCGCCAGTCAAGAAACGATCATCGGCTGGTTTGGGTTGGAGTACGCCATGGACATCTTGTGCATCGTGGACTTCTTTCTCCAGAAGGATTACTTCACGTACATCTACAAGGGCGAGATCGTGACTGACAAGAAGGTAATTCGCAACCATTACTTGAAGGAAGGCACCTACCTCTCGGACCTCTTCTGCATCCTGCCTTTCGAAGTCCTCACTCCGGTGTACTCGGCGTTCCAGCGCTATCAAGGTGCCAGGTGGGATGTGACATGGTATCGCGTCGCTGTCTTTCGTACAAACAAAATGATCCGAATCAACCGTCTCCACGAGCTGAGCGAGAAGGTCCAGCGAACGCTCGTGTACGACTGGAAGCTGACGTTTATCACTCCGAGTGCGATGTACTTCACGCGATTCGCATTCGATTTTGCGCTCGGAGCGCACTGGGTTGCGTGCTTCTTCTACTCGGTCTCCTACAACACGTTCATTGAGGACGGACGCGCATCTTGGCTCACAACGCCTGGTATGCTCGCGTACGAGGGGTGCACCGGAATCAAGAGCATCGGAGACGTGCCAGTCACTCAAAAGTTCGCGCGCTCGTACCACTTCAGCATGGGTGCCATCACCACCGTTTCCTACGGCGATATCGCTCCCCAGAATGCAGTAGAGACACTACTCGGCACTATGGTGATCGTGGTGTCGATCGTGCTCTTTGGGATGCTCTCCGGTGGCTTCTTCCATCTTTTCGAGATGGAGTTCGGACAACGCGCTGACTACGAGGAGCGCGTGGCGCGTGTTGCCAACTACATGATCTTCCACCGCTTCCACACTCGCATCTGGAAGCAGCTGCAGGTGTACTTTGCAGTGCATTGGCAAGAGAGCAAAGGCATGGACGAAGACGAGTTGCTGCGTGGACTCACAACGTCCGTACGGCAAGACATTATCCTGTACGTGAAACGCGATTTTGTCGTCCAAATGAAGCTGTTTGCGACGTGCGAAGAAGCCTTCGTTCGCGCTGTCGTCACAGCGTTCCAGCAAGAGCTATACGTTCGCCATGACGTCATCATCGCTGAGGGGGACACGGGAAGAAGTCTCTATGTGATTGAGAATGGGACCGTCCTCGTGCGAATCACCAAGAAACATCGCACGACAATCTTCAAAAAGAAGTCAAAAGCTGAGCTCGCTTCTGTTAGCCCCAGGAGCAAGAATCCCCCGCGACTATCGGCTGGCGGAACGATCGAGCTCGTGAAAGGAAGGTTCGACTTTTTTGGCGAGAAATCATTGATTCTCGACGTCCCACGCAGCGCCACGTGCGTCGCGCTCTCGTCGTGCAGCATGCTGATCCTGACGGTCGAGAAGTACCGTGAGATCCTGGACGACTTCCCTGAGTACCGCGAGCGCAACATGCGCGACTGGATCTTCGCCAACTCGACACAAGAAGCAGCACCCAGCAGCATCAAGTAAGTACCGTATGGTGATCCGCCTTCATCGCGAGCACAACGCAGTTTGGTAAACTATCTCGAGCTTGTTTACTTTTTTAAACCGGAGTTGGCAAAGAGTAATAGCGAACGCAACATCATCCGACGGACGGACGTGTACTTCCTTCATTCGACGATGAACCAATCGATGAAACGAAACCAACAAGATCCATAAGCCCCCGCAGACCCCAGCAATAGACTCACCCAGGAGTCGCTATCGGGCGCAAAAACCAGCGACGCAGGTGCTAACGGCAAGTTTAACCCGTTGAACATCTCTTTGCCGCGAAGGCAAGTGTCCGCGTTCTCGGCGTGCAAGCAAGCCCGCGACTTGACGCGCCGTCTTGACGTGAGAAAGCACAACATTCGCTCGGGCTCCGATGCCCAAATCCAAGCGCTGGGCGGCGAGCGAGCACAGTCGAGTCATCAGCGGCGTGTTCGCAAAATCCATCCGCGGTGGAGATGAGGAGCGCGAGGGGGCGCTTGTGCAGAATGCCGCGTTCGGGCTCACGCGCATCCGGCTCCAGTCCACGCGCGACTTTGGACTGGCGAAAGGGACCTCGGCGCGGAGTGTCTCGCGGTCCAACAAGACTCTACCGGCATATGAGGCAGCGAGAAGAGAGGGTGGGAGCAGAGCAAGCGCGAGTAAGGAGGAGGATGATCGATTAGCGACTCGAGCGCCAGCTACTATTACGTCAAAGCTCACGCGCTGGTACCAGGGCGGTCGTGGACTTCACTCCGCACTGAAGAGCGAGCTTGTGCTGCAGCTCGTCAGATTACTTGACTCGATCTTTGTGCTGATCACCGTCCCACTTCGAGTCGGCTTCTTCTTCGATCCGTGGAACGAGCCATTCCAGCGTAGCACGTGGACATCCGCACTGACGCTCCTCTCGATTCTGGACGTGTTTCTCTGTCTACTGCGCGTCGCGACTACGCACAAGCCGCTGAGAGCTCTACTGCGCAGCTCGCTCTTCGCTGGCTGCCTGCGGATCATCGAGCGGTCAAGCCGCGAATCGAGTGTGTTCCGCGCGCTCCGAGCGTCGATGGTGGGCGAAGACGTGACAATACGCTCTGTTCGAAGCAACTTTTCTGCGCGGGGGGACCGAATCGCGCCGTTCGACGCTGTCCCCATTCACCGGAACACAAAGCCTCGACAACAAAGCCTCCGCTCGACCTGGGTCGACGCGCTGACGAAACTCATGTACGTGATCCCCTGGGAAGTCGGCTGTGTGCTGCTCAACTACAACTGGATGCACCTCGTCGGCGTCACGCGACTCCCGCACGCTGCGATCAACCTGCCCAAGCAGTTCAACAGCGTGTTCTTCATTCATTTTCGAGAGACCAAGTTGGTGCAGCTGCTCTCGTTCAGCACCGTCGCCATCACAGTGTATCTGGTGCTCCTCGGGATGTACTTCTGCCACCTCGCAGCGTCGGGGTACATCTTCGTGGCGCACTGGAGATGTGGGCTGCTGTTTACGCATTGCGACAAGTATCCCATCCCGCAAGCCTGGGTCCTGCGGGACAACCTGGAGCAAGGCTCGATGGTGCGCAAGTACGCGCGAACGCTTTACTGGGCGTGCAAGACCGTTACGACGCTCGGACAGGGCGATCTGGTACCGGCGACCAACAACGAGACACTGTACCGCATCATTGTCCAGTTCATCAGCGGACTGTGGGCCACCGCGATCCTGACGGCGTACTCGTTCTTCTTCAGCCACAAGGATGCAAACATGACGACCAACCTCTGCACGAGACGGCAGCAAGCCGGCCAGGTACGGTGGATGAAAGAGTCTACTTTGGGTTATCTTCTGTGAAGCTGTTTGCTAACCTTGGCCTTTTCTGTACTCGCCAGTTTCTACGTTCCCGTAAATTGCCAGCAGAGCTTGCAACAAATGTGCGGACGTACTTTCAGTACATGGATCGCACTCGGAACGGAGTGGAGGAAGAGTTGATCTTGAGAGAGTTGCCGTCACATTACCGCACGCAGTGCTCCCACTACGTCAAGTTCAAGTGCTTTCGAAGGGTACGTCGGTTGGTACTCAGATCTGTCCAGACACTATAACTCAATGACCTCTCGGCACTCTCTTAATACCTTGCCATTGCTCAACAGATCACGATCTTCAAGAATCGCCGCGGGGCGTTCTTGAGAACCGTTCTCAACCTTTTGGAGAAAGATTTCTTCGCTCCGAACCAAGTCGTGCTCCAGCTCCAACAGCCGGAAGACATGCTGATCGTCGCCGCGGGCGAAATCCGCATCACCAACGCGAACTCGGTGATCAAGGGGCATCTAACACAAGGAAACGCTTACGCAGAGTACGCGCTCTTTGAAGACCATTTGTCCAACAACCGACTGATTGCAGAGACGTACTGCGAGCTCTGGTACCTCACAAAAAGATCATTCAAAATCGCGCTCCGAAAGCACTTTTCAAAGCTCATGTACGCGTCCATCTTGTCGAAGAAGCTCGGGATCAGCAAACAAGCTGTGGCGAATACTCAGAACGCCGAGCAGATCGCGCGGTATAACTCCTTCGAGGACATGGAGTCGGGCGCGCGAATGCTCAAAATAATGGGGAATGGGAGCGCTGTGAAGAACAAGATGGTGCAGAAAATCTCGCGAGACGCGACCAGTGTGGCGGAGAAGATCCCTGCGTGGAGACAGCCGAGTTCACTCTTCCGGTTCATTTGGATCCGCGCCGAGTGTGCGCTCTTGCTCCTGCTGATCGCTGAAGTCCCGCACCAGATCGCCTTCCAGCGAGGGTTCGGGCTTTTGAATGGCGAGAGCCAGCCAGTGTATGGCGCAGTCCCGTACGTCATCCAGCTGAGCGACTTCTTCATCTCAATTGGAATCGAGCTCTTCTTCTACTTGGATCTCTACTTCCGCGCGCGATGCTTTGTGCGGCCAGCGCTGAGTCGCAGCGAGCGGAAGGAGGAAGACGACCACAACAACGTGAACGCGGTCGCGATGATCTCGGACAAGTCGCAGATCTTCCGCCACTACCTCGAGAACGACAACTACTGGCTTGATGTGCTCGCGAACCTCCCGATCTCGGTGGTTTGGGACGTGCTCCCGAAGGACTGGTTCATACCTCGAACAACCCAAATCATCCGTTTCTTCCGAGCCATTCGACTCCTACGCGCTCGCAAGCTCAAGAAAATACTGAAAACCCTGATGCTCGAGCACGGTTTTGCGACGTACAGCCGCCTGCTGGTGTACATTGTCGTGTACGTGGTCTCGGCAGCCCACTGTGCCGGGTGCCTCTTCTTTCTAGTCGCAGACATTGACATCTTCCACGGCGGACTTCCAGCTGAAGGTGTTGCGCCAGGCATCATCTCGAACCCAGGCTGTCTCGAAGATGCGAGTCTCTACGGCAACTGCACCTGGTATATGTACGACCGCAGCACGTTCAACATCGACGCGCCGTACTTGCGGTCTCTGCACTGGAGCCTAGTACTGCTGTCGACTGTGGGCTACGGAGACATCGTCTCGTTCACCACGAAGGAGTGTATCGCCGCGTGCATTTGGATTTTCTGTGGCGCCAACATCTGCTACTTCACAGGGTCTGCGCTGACGAGCGTCGCCGCCCAGGTCAACATCCTGGACACGATCTACCACGAGCGCGTCGAAGAGATCAACTTGGTGCTCATGGGCATGAAGACGGTGTCAGAGCAGTCAAAGAACATGGTCCGCAGCTACTACGAAACAAAGTGGAAGCTTAACGGGAGCGCAGTTCACGACGAAGAGGTGATGCAGCACCTGCCGCGTTCGCTCCGGCGTGAGGTGCAGTCTGCGCTCTTCTTAGAGGACATCGGCAAGTGTCCTCTCTTTGGAGGCACGGCACCGGATCACCACATGCTGCTGCAGCAGCTCGCACAATCCGCTCGCTGCGAGATCTTCTTGCGGAACTCGTTCGTGATCCGAGAGGGCCATCTCGCGACCGAGTTCTTCCTCATTCAGGGTGGCGACGCTGAGAAACTGCTTCCTGCTCTCAATTCAACTGCCGTAGCGGATCTCTCAAAGATGCGAGCGCCTCGCGAATCGCAAACGCTTCTCGAAAAGTTCAACCGACAGCGGGTCTCCATGAAGAGCCCACTTGCCACTGTAAAGGTCGAGAACACGCTCGCGAAGCTGGGAGCGCCGCTTGGTATTGTGAAGCAGTCCACCCAAGGGATGTTCAAGAATTCGGGTTCATCTCCAAGGTTTCTCCACGTCAAGTCGCGATCCGCTGTCAATCCTCATCACAGTGTTGCGTCGAAAACCTCGCGCAGATCGATGCAAAGGAGCATTGGAAACGTCGCCAATTTGACACTTCAGCAGACTGAGAGGGTGCAAAGCATGCGTCGCACGTCCCGCGAAGGGCGACAGTCACTCTGGCGTATCGGCACAAAGACTGCTCTCCCCACCTGCGAGGACACCATTTTCGTGTCGGTGCTGAAGAAAGACGACTACTTTGGTGAGGAAAGCCTTGCTCCGAGAGCGTGCAGCGAAGTGTACCAAGTCAGCGTCCGCGTGCTGAACACGATCCAGGTTATTGTGATTCGCCGCAAAGATTTCATGGCGCTGTCGATGCGGTTTCCGCAGCAATTCCAGAAGACGCTCGCGCGCCGCAAGCAGCAACTGAACTCTGACGACCTGCTCCTGAAGAAGCTTCGCATGAATTTCTCCTTCAAGGAGAAGCTGAGGAAGTGGCTCGGGCCAACCGAGTCGCTCAACCTCGAGAACAAGCAGAGACGACACGAGAAGAAAAAAACGCACACGCTGGACCCGGAGAAGCCGTTTGCAAAGTGGTGGCACCGCATCATCGGAGGAGTCCTGGTCTACAACTTCTACACAATCATCTTCCGCATCGCGTTCCTCCCGTACCCGACGCCGTCAACTATGATGTGGCTCACGACAGTCGACTATGCGTGCGACGCGCTGCTGTACGTCGACATCTATCTGAAGCACCAGCGCATCGGCTACATCGAGTATGGGCAAAAAATACTCGACTCCGTCGCGATCCGGAAGCGCTACCGCAGAGGATGGTTCGCTCAGGACTGCTGGAGCATGCTGCCAATTTTCTACCGAGGTGACTACTTCTACATGGCTGCGGCGCGCGTCGTGCGCCTGCTGAGAAGCCCCCAGCTCGTCACCCTGCTGGACGAAGTCCACACGGAGATCCAGCAGCACTTCCTGAAAGGCAACACCGTGCTCTCGAATGTGTTCGACCTCGTTCGGTTCATCCTGATTTTCGTGTCCACTGCGCACTACATTGGGAGTCTCTACTACTTGCTCGGGAGGCTACAACTCGAGACTGGACTCGTGGAGAAGAGCTGGATCAACTCGGACTTCATCCTGGACCAGTACCCGAATGATCCGCTCGTGCACTACATGCGCGCGATGTACTGGTGTCTCTCGACGGTAAGTGCTCGCGTTCTGTAAGACGTGTTGCTGCTGTGGAGGTGTGTGTCTAATTCTTCGTTTGTCACCTCCCCTCAGTTCACAGTCGACTGCTTTGGCGATATCTGGGCGCGCAACTTTCTCGAGTCGTGCTACGCCGGCTTCACGTGCGTCTTGGGCTGGATCTTCATCGGCCAAGTGATCGGCCGCATCAACTCGCTCATGATTACGATCGACATGGAGGCGAAGCAGCGCCACGAGCGCATCGAGGACTTTGAGCAGTACGCCAAGCAGCGCAAGCTCCCGTACGCGCTCCGTCAACGCGCGATGCAAAGCCTGGCGTACAAATCCGAGTGCTACTTATCACTGAAAGTGGGCGACGTGTTCACGGACCTCCCGATTGCGCTGCGAAGCCAGCTCTTTTTCGAGATGTACGGCCCGTTCGTCACGAACACGACGCTCTTCGAGAAACTGACTAAGCCGCAACTCGAGGCTGTCGCAAGTGTCTTGTGTGTAGAGATTTACCTGCACGGAGACATCATCTTAGAAGCCGGGCGAACGGGGTCGCGCATGTACATCATGAAAACCGGGATCGCAGAAATCTTTGCACCGAAAACGGGGGTTGTCTACGCTGCACTCGAGACTGACGCGGTCTTTGGAGAGTTCGGTTTCTTCATCCCCAGCGCAACGAGACTCGCGTCGGTCCGAGCGGTGCGCAGTTGCCAGGTGCTGCGGCTCGACAAGAAGAAGTGGAACGCTCTCTGGCCTCGTGACGTTCGCGAAGAAATCGAGGCGCACTTGGTGCCGATGGTGAAAACCAAGTACGTCCAGAGCGCAAACACGTACATGAACATCTCAAAGAACCTGTTTACAAAGAACGAGAAGGCGGCTCCACCGGCCAGCATGACGCGCGTGCCGGTCGCAAAACTTGAAAAGCGGTTCTCGAAAGTGCACCCCACGTCTGCATCGCCAGAAACCCGAGTTACGAGCACTCGTTCAGATCGCAGAAGCCCCATACCGTCCGCCTTGATTCAGGACATCGAGCCAACTCAACGCCGCTCCTTCACCACCAAAGCTACTGCTATCTCCAAAACATTTGGGACTCGAAACTCAAGCCCTCGAGGCCGGACAATGATGGTAGGGCGACGCACTTCGAGGATCGGGCAGCTCGTGAACGATTTCGAAGGGCAGCAGGTGTTTCTGAACGGCAAGAAAGCTGACATCCCAGTGCGGAAGCCGTCTTCGCCTTCGACAAAAGTGGAGGTGGGAGCTGCAATCTCGACAGCGTCAGAACCAGAGCTAGAACACCAGGAGCGCGATGGCAAGGACCGAGAGACCTCAGTGCGGAAACGAAACCCGCCAGTAACACTAGACCGACGCAAGTCGCTATTTCCTCCAGTGCGCTGTCGCTCGTCAATGGCAGCTCTTGCAGAAGCGCTGGTGGGTCAAAAGAATGCCGCTGGCGTCAGAACGCTCAGACCAGAGACTCTGGACACCCAGGTCCACACTAGCGACAATTCCCAAGTGCTGATTGAAAAAGACGTGCCGGAGGATGAAGTGGGGGGTCTGTTTGTTAGAAAGCCTAGCAGCCTGATCCGTTCTCTGAGCCCTTCTTCTCTGCCAGCCTCGAGCACCCATACTGCCCAAGATGTGATGTTTCCGTTGGCGAGTGAGACAAAATGGAGGCGTCACCACAAACGAATCCAGGGGATCAAGACGTTCTATGCCGGATCAATCAGAGTGCTGGAAGCCGTTCAGTACGACCCAGAAGTGCAAGCTGCTCGACGACACTCTATTTCCGTTGTGCCGACCTACTATGACCACAATTCCAACGAAGCTGTTCAGCATGCCAGAGAGGGTTTCAGTCGGGATTACCTAGTCCGACGGCACTCGATCCAGGGCGACAGGAATGAACTGAACACCAAGTTGCTCGCATTGGACGACTTCGAGACCAAGCTGACGGTCGAAGTGCAGATCCCGCCGCCGCCGATCCAAATTCCAACGCCCATCGCGAACTTCGACAAGCGGCGCTCGATCAGCACGTTCTCAAGTTCGAGTTCGCTGGGGCACTCGTCTGCAAGTCACGCCGAGATTCCGTCACCGATAACGGACGACTTGCGCGCCACAATCAAACTCGCTGAGCCAGTGTGGTGGCAAAAGCTCTTTGGCTGTGACACGAATAAGAAACACAACTCAAAGAACAAGGTTTTACCTCTGGCAGTGTCAGCAGACGCTCCAGTGAGAACCCAGAGCAACAAGTACCAGATCTGGGCTCCGGTCCCATCTGCATCCCCGATTTTCCTCGAGAACTCAGGGTTTCGGCAGTTCTGGAACATCCTCATGCTCTTCATCACGCTCTATTACCTCTTCGTGATCCCGTTCCGCATGGGCTTTCTGCACCAGTACTTGAGCGACACAGCCAACGTGACCACAGTCGAGGTGTGGTTCCTGTTCGAGTACTTGCTCACAGATTCGTTCTGCGTGGTCGACTTCGTTCTCAAACGTAGCTACTTCGTGTATCTGGACCACGGGCAGATCGTCTCGGACCACAAGGAACTTGCAGCACACTACTGGTACCGCGGGTCGTTCGTTATCGATGCGTTTTCCATCCTGCCACTCGAGATCCTCGCTGTCGTTGGCGTGTATGCCTCGACCACCATGGCTGTCACGGCTACGTCACCAATGATGCATCCGCCGCAGACGCTCTGGCACGCGCTCTCACTGCTCCGGTTCAACCGGTTTTTGCGTGGAGTGCACTTGCACTCACTATTGGACAAGGTGCAGCGATTTGTACTCTACGACCTCAAGCTCAGCTTCGTGCGTCCGAGTGTGTTTTATCTGTTGCGCCTCGCGCTCGACTTTGCGCTGGGCACGCACTGGGTTGCGTGCCTGTTCTTCGGGATCTCGTTTTTGACGTACGATGAAACGCGCCCTTCGTGGCTCACAGCGCCAGGAATGCTGCTCTTCGAGGGCTGCGCGAGCTTCTACGAGGTCGCGCGCGTGCCCGTGTTTGTCACATACCTGCGCTCGCTGCACTTCAGCATCGGCGCGATCACGACCGTGTGTTACGGCGACATCCTGCCGCTGAACGCAATTGAAAACGTGGCAACACTCGCCGTGATTTTCATCTCCGTGGCGTTCTTCAGCATGCTCTCAGGCGGCTTCTTCAAATTCTTTGAGCACGAGCTCGGGAAGCGCGCCGAGTACGAGGAAAAAGTGGCGCAGGTCGGACACTTCATGGTCTTCCATCAGTTTCCGGCGCGCACGTGGAAGCAGATGCAGGTCTACTTCGCGCTCTCGTGGCAGGAGAGCAAGGGCATGCACGAGAACCACATGCTGCGCGGACTTACGACCACGGTACGCCAAGATATCGCGGTGCACGTGCACGCGAATCTCATGAAGCACGTCAAGCTCTTCACGCACACGGACGAGCAGTTTGCGCGCGTGGTCGTCGCTTCACTCCAGCACGAGCTCTTTGTGCGCAACGACGTGATCATTCAGCGTGGCGACATGGGCCGCAGTCTCTACATCATCGAGGCGGGGCTCGTGTCCATCTGCGTTGTGCGCAACTTGTACGGACGCGGGTCCACGAATGAGAGCACGGTTGGCAGGGCAGCTGAGGCGCATCGCAGCTCAGTCACCGAGTGGATCAGCCCGACCACAATGCCACTGGCCGATGCGCAGCGCGTGGTCGCCGCTGGAGCGCTCGCTGGTGGACTTTCTGTCGGCGCAGAAGGAACCCCTGGAGACGGCAGGACCCCAGTCGCAACGAGTCCTGCAGCGCTGGTGCGTGACCTGGTATCGGTGCTCAAAGGACGCGGCCCGCGGAAGGTAACGCAGCGCGAGGAGAAGTTCGTGAAGGGACCCTTCGACTACTTTGGCGAGCGCTCGCTGTTGTTCGGCACCCCGCGCAACGCCACGTGCGTCGCGCTTTGCGTCTGCAGTCTCTTCGTGCTCCCAGTCGACCGCTTCGAGGCGATCCTGGACGAGTTCCCGCGCTACCGCAGCCTTTGTGTGAGGATCTGGGTCATGAATCGCAACCTTCCCGCAAAATGATCGCATTGAAGCGTTCAAGATGAGATGTCGCGGCTCGTGCCGGTAGTAGGTGAAGTACTGGCTTATGGGTTACTGAGCGCAGCTATGCCGTCTGATGCGAACAGGGTGGTCGTGTCGACCACTACTGCCGTCAATAACACCGCGTCGTGTTGGCTGTTACGTCATGCAATAGGCTTTGCACTGTCATACGCTCAGGGTCGGCAAAGCTGAAGCATGGATGGTAGATGATGCAGACAAGGACCACAAATCCGTGATGATGAGAACCATGAGTAGATTCAGTCAGTAAACGGAGCATTGTCAACGCTAGACTTGTTGTCATACTTGCCGTCATGTAGCATGCTGGCGGAATGATGAGCGAGGAATTTGTAGAGCCGATCTGTTGGGCTTCGTCACTTGTGCAGCGCGGGCGGGGGGATCGAAAGTGAGAGCAGTTGAAGAGGCGGCGGCATTCAGACAGGTGAGGAGTGATGGTCGAGGCAACTTCAACTTCAACTTCTCAAAGTTGCCTATTATTCCAGTTTATCCCGCTTCACTCGACTCGCGCTTGACTTGTACGCATAGGCTGCAGCAGTGTGCTGTAGATTCTACGGAGACCTTTTCATCCCTACTTCCAGCTGACCAAGTCGCTCGCTGGGGAACAGACTACCATCACCACCAGTCAGTCCACTCACACGATGCGCCAGCTTTACCCCACTCTTGTTGTTGAGCGACGACGGCGACGGGCTCGTCACGAGCGAAAATTGACTGCGCAGCCGTGACACGGACTGCTGGAACTTGTGCGACAGCTTGGTCTTCGGATCGCAGGCTGTTGCGAACTCGAGCCATTGCCACTGCTGGCACTGGACTTGATCGCTTCTGTTGCTGCTGACGTGGTCCCTGGAGAGGTGCCAATGGCCAACGTGGCGCTGTTGCTGGTTCGATCAGCGCCAACTCCTGGAGACCGACTACCTCTTCGAGTAGCACAAATGTACAGGTCTCTAGGAGACAATCTTTGCGTCTTTGTTTGTCGAAACTACCATGTGGGGTAGCGTAGCTGGGAGAATGGATATTGGAGCTCGAGTTTTGTAGCTTAATATACCTCACTTAATCATCATCAACGTGGCGCTGTTGGACGCAGTGAAGCGTGCGTTCGTGCTCGTTTTCTTGACCATCGCCAAGACGGGCGATATATTCTGCGCCGAAGCCTGCTGAGATGCGGAGCGCGCCTTCGGGAGGCTTAGTGGTGCTGCTGCTGCTGACGACGACGGCGAAGAGGGCGTCGCGGAGGAGGCGGTACGGGCAAGCCCACGCGGTACTTTGCCGCCGAAGCCGAGGAGGGCGACAGACTCCGCGTGCTGTCATTGCCACCTCCACTAGAAGAAGAAGCTGCCGGCTAGAGCCTGCGAGTCTCCATGTAGATACTTCGAGTCTATACGCGCGTGACAAGCAACCGCAGAGGCGAAAAGACCCATAAAAAGCGCTTTGTTTTGAGAGAAAGAGTTCTGAAAAACCAAATTACCGGTACGACCAGCTACACAAAAAAGCTTTTGATAGCCAAACCTAGTTCAAGAGGAACGACAGCGCCGAGAGCAGCACGACAGTCGAGGTCGCGAGGAGCGCCAGTGGGGACGCCGCCGACGTGGTCTTGTCGGTCGAGCTGCCGGCGGTGTCAGAGCTGTTGCCTGAGGCGTTCAGGGTCGCGTCGCCCGTGTTGCCGTTCGAGCCCACGGCCTTGGCGAGCGTCGGGAATGTGTAGCCCGACGGCGGCGCCACGCAGTCGTCCGACTTGGACGTGCACACCGTGCAGAGCTGCGCGTACTTGTCGCGCTTGCAGCCGTACTGCGTGTTGCACTTGGCGACGTTCTTGTAGCACGGCGGGTTCTCCGCGGCGAGCTCTTTGATGGTCGGCAGCGGCAAAAAGTGTGCGACGACGGCGTCCGAGAGCTGGCCCGACTTCATCGCGCCACTCGTGAGGTTCGCGTACGCGTCCACCATCTTCTGGGCACGCGCCTTGTTGGCGGTCTCGTCCTGCGGCTTGAGCCAGAAGTCGATGCTCTCCTCCCAGACGCCGGCCTCCGTGGCCTTGAACTCTACGCCGCCGTCATTGCAGAACTCGGAAAAGTTGCCGTACGTCTTGCCCGTTGTGTTGCTCACCATGGACGTGATGCCGACCAGGTCGTCGATCGGCAGGTAGCCGAGCACGCGGTAGTTGAACGTGCAGTCGACACCGTTCGGGAGCACGCCCTGGTCACACAGACCCTTTCGGGTCTTGGCGCGGCAGTCCGCCGTCTTGTCGTTCCAGACCTTGAGTGGGCACGTGTTCGGGAACGAGAACCAGACATTGTCCGGGTATGGCGCGCGCGCGTCCGTGAGCTTGGACTCGCCGCCGACGAACGGGCCGACGTTCGGCTGGCCGTCGTCGCCGTTGAAATAGTAACACGCAGTCGGGAAGACCTCGGACGAGCCCGAGCCGGACGATGGTGTGCAGCGACCACTGTCCATCGGGATCATCGGACCGTACTCGTTCTGGTCGGCCGTCTCCTGGTAGAGCGCGAGCGTCTCGTTCGTCTGCGTCATGGCGATGTCGTAGAACACCACGTAGGCCATGCTGCTCTTGCGCACACAGCGGTTCTCGGTCGAGCGCGTGTTGTAGTTGATGCCCTCGGCCTGCACGTACATGAGCGCGCCCTCAACCGACGCCGTGTTAACCGAGTCCATGAGGCCGGCAAAAGCGTCGTCCAGCTTCGGATAGTACTTGGACACGAAGCGCTTGCCCTCGGCGTTCCACGCCGGCGCATCGCTCTGCACGCGCGCCTGGATCGTGCGCACCGGAGACATGTGGTAGGACCCGGCGGCGGTCTTGGCCGTGAGCGTCGAGAGGAAGCCCGAGCTCGAGCCAGCGGTCGTGGTGGTCGACTTGCTCGAGTCGTCCGTGGCGCTGCTGGCTGTGACCGTGCCGACAACACTCGAGCCGTCCGTGGCAGCGTGCGAGTAGCTGACGCTGAGCGCGAGCGCCGAGGCAACAAGGGCGAACGAGATCTTCATTTCAGGATCGTAAGGAGAGCTTTGGGATTGAGGTAGTGGGTGTACTGGAAGCAGCTCGTGGGGGTCGAACTGATGCAGTGGACGGTGAATTCACAACTGAGAGCTTGAGAGCGAGGTGTCGAGTCGAGGCGGGTCGTCGAGGCGTCGAGCGATTGAGCGGAGGATGGCGAATGAGCGGGTGCGCTTGACAACGCAGCGACGACAAGTTTTGGGAGAAAATCCACACATCGCTCTCACACAAGAGCGAGCGAGCGAGCGAGCGAGGGAGAGAGAAAAAGAGAAGGGCGGTCTCGATCTTTCCGCTCTCCACCTCATGGCTGGCCATGATGGCTCATGATCTTGCTCAAGAACAATGTTGTCAGATATTCTTTACAAACTTTCCTACAAACCCGAACAACAGGCAGATCCGATACAAAAAATGTCGAAAAATGTGAAAGCTGGTGTCCAACATCAATATTTGCCTTCTTCCAAGTCAACAACGCCAGCACCTGGTACGCCAGAGATAGTAAGTGAACGCCTGCGTCCCGCATGGTGTAAAGACGCTTACTTTTTTCGCGCGTGACTTG
This sequence comes from Globisporangium cederbergense, assembly GCA_023334245.1. NCBI lineage: Eukaryota > Oomycota > Peronosporomycetes > Pythiales > Pythiaceae > Globisporangium > Globisporangium cederbergense. The sequence continues at coordinate 22,300 of JAASGO010000369.1, forward strand.
GTTTCACTATGGGAGAATGAAGTCGCCAGTGCGCGTGAAAGATCGGTCGTGAACTGAAAAGGAGCCAAATGCAAATCCCGCTCTTCTTCAACGAGACGCAGCCCACAACAGTTTGGTAATGCTAACTTATAGGTGCTTCAAAATGTGAGGAACTTCCTGCCGACAACACTCAGGACTGTTTAATGGTTGAACGTTGGACCGACGTGCTTTGTCTTGCCAGTCCCTATAGACACGCCGCTTTTTCTCAACTAGGTCGCGATTCCCTAATGGGCCTGTGTTAGAAGCTTTGATCACGACAGGAGCGAATCGGAGCTGACTTGATCAAATCTGCGACATAGCGAAACCTCAGCCATTCCCATTGTCAAGCCATCTTTCAAATTCTACAGTCAGGTTTTCGTTGAAGTGTTGCATTTTCCTGCTTTTTGACTACGACGCAGCAGGAATGAAGCGCAACAACTACTTGTTTGACAAGATACGGTACTATCGAGCCAGTCCAACCCCGATTCTTCGGTGTCTGATTGAGCGATCCGGTTCGCCAATCAGGTCGTTAACAACTTTATCTGCTCCCCAACAAACGAGGTCCAAGGCCTCGAAGCAGACAACCTGGACACCTGTGACCTGAGGCCTGAGGCCCGGATCTGCGCGCTCTGGGGCGCACTTTGAGCCTCGTGTCTCCTGCGAAATGCGCATGTTGCTGTCCATCTGGAGTCTGCAAGTCCAGTCGCCACCGCGTGTGCGTGCGACGGCACTACCCGGCAGGCACATTTCGTCTCCTACAACTGAAAAATCTAGTGTTGTCGACAGGTCACTTCTGTCTGCAAGCCACAAGTGTAACGCTATGGAGCAGTGGAGGGACCCGTTCGTCCGTCTACTGAGGCCACCGAAGTGCACGACGGATCCTCCGACGTAGGTAGTAATGGCCTCGGCGGGATTTGTGACTCGTGTGCACTTCAAGCTCCAACGCATTCGCTCGGAGTGTACAATAGACGTCATGCATTGTTGGTCAACGCGGATGTCGAGGTTGAGACCTCACTCCACATCATTAGAAGAAGAGTGGCATCTCGGGTTGGCACCCTTCAGGCTGAGCTCTTCGACACTGGAGTGTCGGTATTTGCTGTCAACTCTGAAAAGAAGCGTAGGACCACCGACATCACTCATTAGGGCTGTGATGAGCAAAAGAAACACACTCGGTAGACCCTTCACGCATCAAGGGAAGCAGCGACAAAGACACACCCAGAAGGAAAATTCTACATTTAAACTTTCATGTTTTCTGATCGCAGACAGCAACAAACAGTCAACCAAACAAACACCAGCACTGACGCCGTCCACCGGGACCTGGGTTCTTGTGCTCAGTTAATGCCTCTCAACAACAGCGAAGAACCAACTCGAACCCGCGACGCGCTCTACCAAGCTTTCTCTCTCTCTTTCACATCTAGGCCTCTCAGGCTTCCAATCAGTAGTCACAGATACGCGGCTTTTTGCCCTTGACGGACCCAACGACAACTGGCGCTGGGGTCGCAGCAGCCGGAGGGAAGACCTGGACGGGCGAGTCTCCGGTGGTGGCGGCGGTGGGGGCGAGGGTGACCATGGCGCCGCGGACCTCCGAGTCTGCAAGCTCGTCCGTTGGCTCCTCGAGCGACTTCTCCTCCTCTTCAGAGGCGACCGGGTACTCGTTCGTGAGCTGAGACTGCTGGTTCATGTTGTCCCATGTGTTTGCCGCGTTGTCGGTGGCAGTGTCCTGGGATGGGTCCTGGGTTGGCTCTGCCACTGGAGCTGGAGCTGGAGCTGGAGCTGGAGCAGTCACTGGGGTCTGAATCGTTGGAGCTGAGGTCACCACTGGGGTCATGACTGGCGTGTATGGAGCCTGGGTAGTGGCAGGAGCCGTCACTGGTGTTGACGGCGCCTGGGTGCTTGGCGGCACTGGGACGCTGGTCGGGGTCGACGGCACCTGAGTGCTTGGTGGCACTGGCACGCTGGTCGGGGTCGACGGCGCTGGGGTCGCAGCCGCGGGGACTGGGGCTGGAGCCGGAGCCTCAGTGACAGTAGTGGTGGGAGCCGCCGTGGCTGGAGTCGAAGTCGCCACCTGGCCACCGCTGCCGTAGATCTTGGCGATGGTCGCAATGTCCGAGGCCGCGAGCGTGGTTGCGCGACCAAATGTCACATCCTGACCGTCGTCGCACATGTCCGAGGTGGGCACGACGCAACCGTCGCTCTCGCTCTGGTCGATGTCGCAGTAGGTCGTGCCGAGGTTCTTCGGGATACAGATGCCCGTCTCACGCGAGTAGTGCATGACCGAGCCGCTATCGTACGCCGTGATTGCGCCGTTCTTCTCCTTCATGTAGTTGTCCGGACTGAGCGTGAGGTCCGAGCGCAACACGACCACTTCGCGGTTCGGGTGCGTGTGCTCGTGAATGAGCCCGATAACGTGGCCGAGCTCGTGCACGGCCACGCGAAAGCCGCCGTCGCCGTTGAAGCAGCCCGAGCCAAAATTGAGATCCATGCGCGAGTTGGGCGCGTACCCGAGCGTGGCGAAACAGTCATTGGCGCCCGAGGCGCTCACGATTTGGAAGTTCTGCGTGCAGCCACCGCACGCCGTCGGGTACTGGGCCTTGCACTCGTCTAGGGTCACGAAGCGCACCGCCGTCTTGGTGTGGTACTCGTTCATGGCGCTAGTGAACACGCCCTGCTGGGTCGCCGTGAACGCCGAGCCGTAGCTGTAGCAGACGACGCCCTGCGGCCAGTAGTGGTCCGCGCCGCTCATGTACACGCCGAGGCGGCGGCGGCTCTCATGGATCACGTCGTCTTCGCAAGAGACGGACTCGGCGGTGGCGGCGTCGCGCACGCGCGTGTCCACGAAGCACTTGGGCTTGTTGTCGCCAGCGCAGGTTGCGTAGATACTACCCTCGATACCCTTGCGGCCCGTGACGTAGCGGAAGTTGGTCGAGACTTTGAGGCCGCCGACCTCGCACGTCGTCGTCGAGGACGAGGACGATGTGGTGGAGGTGGTGGTGGAGGTGGTCTGCGCGCTGACACTGAGAGCCGTGACTCCGAGGGCCAGTGTTGCAATCTTGATGGAGCTCCACATTGTTGGTGTTCTAAAGATTGGAGACTGGAGGACTTGAGACGAAGAGAGATGGACGGACTCACAGAAGACAAAGAGACTGGGGACGGGAGACAACGGGAAGGGATGCGAGCTCTGGCAATGGAGGCAGCGGCGCAAAACGACGAATGATCGCAGCTCTTGACAACGCGAGGAGTTCCTCTCACTCGCTCTGGCCCTTCGCGTAAAAGCACCGATCGCCGCGAGTGCAGAGTCGCTTGCCGGCCGCCACCACACGACGCGCAGCCAGACGGACGGCGATTCTGGTCATACAACGCTAGGTTTTGTTACGTGGTGGCCTTTACCATTCGGAGAGCTCAGTCTGTACGGGAAAGAGCGCGCCTTCCAGCTGGGGGCTGCGGCGCCGCGTACCCATTCATGGTGTCTCGGCTCCGCTGTTCGGAGCTCTTGGTGAACCAGCTGGGTGGATACGCTTTTCGTGTCGAAGGCCCTTTGTAATGCGTACTATTGCGTATTCTATGAATATTCTTTATAAGAAGGTACATACTGCTGTTTATAGATATAATGAAAGATGTCTTAATTCTGTTAGAAAGGTACTTGGAACGCCGAAAAAGGAGGTGGATCTGACTACTCGATGCTTGTCACGCCTCACGTCACGAGAATAGCGGCAGTCGGCTTCTGATGTAAAAGCCGGCTGCTCCGGATGGTAAAGCACGCTCTATGACTGCTGACGTTTTGTATCGGGGGCTCTCGTTAATGCGCGCTCTGAATGCCCAGCGTTCGGTTGATACCAATGCATCCGCTTACAAGGACTGAAGAGCGGCTTCCTAATGTAATGCGCTTGCAGTCAACAACCACGTTCTGGTAAACACGGCGATGACCCAGCCGCGTACGTGCAGCAGCCAACCAGGCCGTATCGGCGGAATAAGTGAGGCTTTGGGTGAGCAAGATGGAGCACCAGGCGCCTTGGAGCTCCGGGCAACGGCAGAAGGAAAATGTCAAGAGCCACAAGATCTCGAGGAGCTGCCGTGGCAGGTGGTTATTTCTCTCCGGCGCTCAGTAGCAGTCATTTCCTTGGGCTGCTTGGGGGGGGGGGGGGGGGGGG